>JAGFPH010000983.1:165553-175847 GCA_018207615.1 Philaenus spumarius
CCTTATTTCTCGAAATGAAGTAAAAACGGGATCAGTTACCAAAATTTTATGTTAACGTTGGCAGACGTTTTTATTGCTAAAGTTTATTACTCAAGATGTTGTAATGCTTCTTCTGAGATTATCAAGCCTTAACTAAAATATGTCAAAACAGGAGTTTTGGTTTTTGTTATCGCTTGTTCAACTAAATGATCTTTGTGAGAAAATTGCAATAGATAGGCATAATATGATGATAATATATTTAACTGTTTGGGGACTGTGAATAGCTTACGAACGGCAAGGTTTTCACTTTTTAAATTAATTAATGGTTCGTATTTTGAAAAAAAAAAAACAGTTGGTAATTCTTAACAAATTAGTAAAAGTTTGATTAAAATCGATTAAAGAAAAATATATTTATACTAGCTGACCCGTACGGCGTTGCCCGTGGTGGTTGGTATTTTCAGTCTTTTTAACGTAATTGTATTCTTTTTAAGTGTTCAGTGAGTGAGTGGTATTTATCTTTTATGTATATAGATCTTAAATAATAAAAACACTATTGTTATAATAATAAAAGATCTGAAATTATGATTTTAGTAACTTTAATCCAACCAAACCCCTCCTAAAATTTCGAAAATTTTCATACCCTTTCTTAGTGAGCACCTATGGCCGGCCCTAGAGGAAGGTACATACTAAATTTCTTTCCAATCCGTTCGGTAATTTTGAAGAAATCGTGATTTAATAACTTTTTGTTGTTCACGTTTCTTTTTCCCATGTACCTTCAAAAGAAGTTTTGTACCCAGTGTCTTCCCTAGGTACTTTGCTTCATTAGCATGTGGAACAATTTGTTGATTAATTATCACTGGTTGATACACATAGTGCTTGTTCCTAAAGTTGACAAGGGTAGACTTTCCCTCATTCAGCTTAATGCACCATTTCTTGGTCCAGCTGCTAACACTTCAAAATGGAATAAGAATTTGAGTTAAATCATTCGTACCTTCAAACTTTGCACTTTGGAATATAGCAGACAATAACTCCAATATAAATCAATAGGGTACAGAATATAAATTTAAAATAAACAAATATTGATACAACAGTATTTATGCGTTATTATTATCGATCTTAATGAAAGATGATCAATCATAAGTGACCACGCCAAGGACTTGTTTCAAAAAGCCAGATAGAAGCGGCTAACGGTACTTGTCCCTGTCCTTGGGAACTAGAATAACTATATTAATAAACTGTGTTTCAGTTTATTTGTGTAGTTTTATTCACCGGACTTGTGGTTGGGGCTTCAGTGTTTCTAATTGTTTAAATTCACCACAGTACTCTTGAACATCTATTGCAAAAATAGTCAAAATAAAATAAATTTACAAAGTATAAATGGCAAGTCTATTAGGGTTGATATTTAAGTTTTGCTTGAGTTAGTTGGAAATTACATGTTTGAATAATAAAAGTCGTACAAACCAAGTCTGAAAATTCTTGATGGTTGTTTTTACTTATTATCAACTAGACTATAGAACTAATTTCGGTGATAGACGTAGAAATGGAGAAAATATTCTGAAGCTAATTCAGGAATAACCAATGTTGTAAAATATGAATAAAATAAATTCATATTTAATTATGAGGCAATATAACTTTCATCAACTCCTACAAAAGCGAGTGTACGTTCGTTAGTAACATATAATATAACAGCTGATTTCAACCATCATCTGTAAAAAGAAAACCCAGCGTAGATTATACTTTGGGGTTATGTTTACAACTTCAATCAATGTAATTTCTTGTAAAAATTTTTTTATATGAGTTATAGAACTAATGCAGGTTATAATACGTTATAAGTTTGCTTTGAGGTTATAAACCGTACATAAATACAATCTTTTATCATCAATATATTTGTTTATATATATTTAAAGAAAATATAATTATGCGTTTAACTTCGGAAACATTCGTACATTTTCGTATAACATTATAAACATATTCAATTAGTAATTTATTCACTATAATATTAATAACTTCTAAATCATTTGATCTGTAATTATGAAAAAAATAATTAAACGATACTATTTTTATCTTTCTTTAAATAATATATAATAACTTATATAAAATTTAACAAATAGGCCTACAGTTTTATAATCCCTATAGTCGTACACAATTACCGAGTTAAAAATCCCAGTCAACATAGTTGGGCAGGACTAGATAAAGTTTGTTGTTTTAAAATGGTATTTTTTCTACATTATGTATTTCTGAAGTGTATCTAATTAATCTGCCGGGGATTCACGGGGGCTTACTAGTTAATTATCGCAGTAATATCTAATATTCTTAGTTGTAACGATTGCTGGTTGAAATGATTTTGTAATTAGATCTGCATTTAATTGTCGTCTGTGTAATTAGTTAATTACGATGTGTCAACGGATCCGTGTATGTTTAGACATTTGATCTTCGATAACGTTGTCTGCAGTGCTTGTAATATGATATTGGCTTAGTCAGACTGTCAGATGTTAAACGGACTAATCCATACATCAAGTGTGTTTTTTGATAAATAAAGAAACCACTGTGTATGTGTGGTTAAATAGATTCAAAACCCTTTTAGTGCTGCTAACCAGGTAACCTTATGTCTTTTATGATGGTTTTCATAGCTGCATTTTGTTATATGACAAATTAAAGGTTGTAAAAAGACGAAGTTTTTGTATGACAAGAAATAATTTTTCAATACTTTTAACCAAAATGGTCCAACAAAATATATTTTTCATTTTGTAGTTAAAAAATATAATTTAATAATGAACATATCGATTGTTAGGACTTAAACATTTCAAGATACTCTAAACCACAACAAAACTTCGGATAAGTATTTCATATTCTACAATTATCACTAAATGTTCTGCTTTAGGGGTTGTTTTAGAACACATGAAAACGTACCTACGCCACTAATGGTTCAAAAGGAATTGTGAATTGAAACATTGTCTCGACTTTGTTAGCCATAAAAATAAGACTCCCTGGACATGAAGGAGTAGAAGTTAATGAAATAGCAGAGAAACTGGCTAGAAGAGGAGCTGAAACTCCACCGATGGGCCCAGAACCGATTTCAGGAATATCAAGAAACTGTAGGAAAATAAGTGTAAGAGAAAATGTTCAATCGGAACACTTAGAGATGGAGAGAGACGGGAAGAGGTCAGAGAACACTGCTGGATCTTGGCAGGTCGGAAGTGAGGTTGTTGGTCGGTCTACAGACGGGACACAATTCTCTGAGGCACCTCCACCTGATGGGGCTGGAGAACAAGCCATTAAGTCGAAGGTGTGGAGAGAAGGAGGAAACTTCTTTCCATGTTCTATGCGACAAGGATACCCTGACACCAGTTACATACGAGAAGAAGGCCCCCATGGACTGCTTCGTTTCGCGAAAAGGACGGGTTTGATGTGAACTGCTGCCTGGACATGTTGCATAGAGGACCTCATGGTGTAGGTGCAGTGGGTCCTGGCGGTAATACAACCTCCTAATAATAATAATAATAATAATAGTAATAATAATAATAGCCATAGTTAAATATAAGTTCTATAATTAGATTTGATAATATTTATGTAGAATGTCATTTTACAGATACCATAGTTTATACCACTAATTTATTAATTCATATGTATTAATAAATTATGTATATAAATTATGTATATATGATTGTAAATATAACTATATTAAGTTCATGTAGGCGACTAATTTATAAATTCAGTGAATACTACTACTGATGGTTAGGAGCAAGAAACTGATCACAAATAATACATAAATATTAGTGTGGACAACGTATAGACTTTGACTTCAAACATGTATGATTCATTCACATAAGGACATTTAAATAAAACTCCGAACATTAAGTAGGTAAAAATACTTATAAAATTATGAGTTTGCTTGGTAGAAGCCGTCAATGAAGAGGCGTTCATCAGATACTTCCTGTATGGCCTCCTGAAACTGCAATTTTTATTTTGGAGTAAACGAATAAGACTACGATTTGAAAATGGTCCAAGAGCATCTGGTGAGAAAAATGTACAGAGTAAGAGGGAGAATAGTAAGAGCTTTCTGGATGGACCGGATGAAGGGAGGAATAGATTACTAACAGGATGGAAAGAAGGTGTGAGGGTCACTGTAGAAATATCATTATCAGTAAGAAGGAAGACAACTTCAAAAACTCTTAACCAAAATGGTCACACAAAATGTATTGTAGATTTTGTAACTGTAAAGTAGCATACCGGTACAGTTTAAATGCTTATTTTTCCAGCTCTAATTTATAAATTAGTACCTGGGCGACCGAGCATTACTCGGTATGTTTTTTTTATAGGAAAATGTATGTAAATACAAATCAGGTAAGTATTGTTTTGTAGGCCTACTCATAACTCGCGAAATATTAGCACGGGTCAGCTGATTTCAAGCTTAAAACAATTATAACCTTTAAGACAAAAAAAAAAAAAAAAAATTTATAGGAGACAGCTGATGGAAATGTTATAGGAAACAGCTGATGTTTGTCATATGTATCCTATTGATTTTAAATTACATAACTCCAATGTTAAAAATTTTCAATTTTCAAATGAGTTTTTCAGAAAAATACGAGTTTTCCTGAGGTAGTGGTTTTCACCAATCGATTTTTTAGTCCCAAAAGCCTCTAATCCCAAAGTTTCAGCAAAATCCTTCCGCTGGATCTCGAGATTGCTCGTACAAACACACAAACAAACCAACAAACAAACAAACAAACAGACATTGCTCGTATTAGAGTATAGGATTATTTTTTATGTCATTTAGTTTGACAAAGTACTAAAAGGTTTTCTTTTGAAAAACTTGATTACTCTTGAATATCCCCTTTAATAACAACTCAGGCTTCACTCTATGTTTGTTGGCGTACAAAAGCTTAGTGCGTGGCATTATTATTCCCTCCATATATGAGAAAAATTGTTGGATTGTACCGTAATCTATACTAATACCTATAAAGAGGTAAAATTGTTTGTTGTGTTTGTTTGTATGTAGGGGGTAATCTCTGGCGCTACTGAACCGATTGAAAAATAGTTTTACTAATAAAAAGCTACACTATCCCTGAGCAACATAGGCTGTAATTTAGTTTTATAAAAACCTGTTTTATTTCAAAATTTGTAAATTTAGTACGAAAAAATCTTTGGTCAGGCCTAGACTGATGAATCATTACATGTATTTACATTTATTACCATGGCAACCAAATTGAATAAAATAACAGATAAAATATCTGTTTGCTTCAATATTTCCTTTAACAGCTGATTTCAAACTTTGAAAGCAATTATTTTTATATTTCTAACTTTTAGGTTAGGGTTTTAAAGTGTAGACCTGAGTCTTGCAGGTTCTTTTAACCTTTATTAAAACTGCTGTTATAAAATATGCGAAATAATTTGATTTGAACATTTTATATTATTTACCATCTTAGCTTTGGGTTATTATTAATCCTTTATTATAAAGAAAACAAAACATGATTATGTGTATAGAAGGTTCCAAGGGGGTTGGGGCAGGGGTTTCCCCTAGTTTTTATATATATCTGATGCTGGTAATAAACATTTTAAAAATGTTAAGCAAATAAATATACTGATTTTTATTACATACATACCTATCATAACAGTCAAAACTATTATTTTGTATAGTTAGGGAATTCCCCTCCAACGCCATCCTTAATCTACAGTTTAATATTCGTCCGATTTTCTTTCATAATTGCTTTATGTTTAATAAATATGTAGGTTTAGTCATACACCCCAACGTGAGATATTAAATTACTATTGCACATTCTCAAACCAATTTTATTTATTAATGTCTCGGTAGCTCTTTCTACAGCTAAAAATGAGAAAAAAACAGTTCATATAGAAATATAGGACCGAAAACGCTTTGTTTCCAGATATCCGCCATTTTGTTTTTTTTACAAAATAACTCATTTCTAGAGACATGTTTGACTGATTGAGTTAAAATTCGGCATGAGGTTTAACCTAACAATTACCTATCTCAAGGAAAAAAATTGATTGTATCCAATCACGCGTTTTAAAATTGCGGTTGTTTAACTATTATCCTTCATTCGATAGTTTTGAAAATTACACCATCTGGTAGGAAATTAAATGGGCTACAAAAAAGGTATCTTGAAATTTTATGGTTAAAATTACGGTTTTTGAGTACTTAAAGTATGAAATTTTCAAACAGCCGCATTTTGAAAAGAATGATTGGATATAATCGCTTATTTTTTTTTGCGATAGATCATTATTAGGTTAAACCCAACGACCACATAAGACCAATAGATGGAGCATAGCTAGTCCGCCGGTGAAGCCGAGCTGTCCACCTGACCCAAGCAAGATGGCGGTGGATAGGCATGACTCATCCTAGACGCGAGCGTCAACGCCAGTAGCTCTAGCCTTTGCTATTGTCATTCGCACAGGGAACCTGCCGAGATCGCTAACATAACCTCACTTTACGTAGTTTCGAATGCATTTTGTATCACACTTTGAATCATATTATATTATTATGTGTATACTGTTCATTGTTATTAATAGTGATGCCTAATACGTGCGTTGCCTACGGGTGTGTTAACAGAGGAAAAATAGAAGGAATTACCTACCATGGGTAAGTTCATATTTTGATTTAACTTAGATGTTACAAAATATGTGTACTAATTAATCAACTAACTGCATGCGTATATACATCCTTTAAATATTTTCTTACGCTTTAGATGAAATACATAAAATTAATCGTGGTTTAAAATGTGTTGTAAGAAATTGCATTTATTGACCACTTTGAAGATACCTGTGCACAAATTATTTTTTTATGTCTTAATAACTATAGGCCTACCTTGGTACCTTGTGCATTTTAGTGACTTTTAAAAATTAATTTCATTATTTAGTACAAATTATTTAATGTTTGTAATCCATATTCAACAATCAAACTTGTTTGTATTCACTAATAATAGTAGCACTTCTGTAAGATTATCATTATATTTTGAACCTTAAAAATAGTATAAATATTTGTATATAAGTAGCCTATGTTTCACTTTCAAACTTCATTGTAATCACCAATAAAAAGAACTATATTATCAAATTTTGAACACATAGAAAATTAAAATCTTTTTATGTTATTACAACTATGTGATTTGATTCTATCCAATATTATATTCTTTGCTCGATTAGTGTTCACATACTATAGATTTTCAACTTTTACTACTTTACATTGTAGGCCTAAAAATAAACTTTTAAATCATATTTTTTCATTGTCTTTATGTCCTATACTTTTTCAATATAACATTATATACGACAATTTCAGGTAATGTAAGAAAAGATTTTATTTTCAAAGTATTTTCGGATCTCTACCCACTTAATTTTAATATTATGTCAATAGATACTAAACAATTTGTATTACATAATGCCAGGCTTAATTAATGCTTTTCAGTACAATCAATATTTCTAGTCCACTAATTAAAAATTTATGACAATATCTAAAATTAAAAAAAATAATTGAGACGCCAAAAAATATTAAACGGTAATTCAGGAATGAAACATTTCCCGTTAAAGTACCAGACATTAACAAAAACTAAACTTTGATTATTGATATAGTATTAGTAATATACTAGTTATCACAAAAATATCATTACAGTAGTTGTTAATATAAATATACATGCATTATCTACAACGAATTTGCCATACCAACACTTGCAGGTCGATGGGCGGAACGCTCTTTCCGCCGCGGCAAAACTTTTTAACTTTAACTGAGTTATCTACGAAACTAAATGAGCAAATTAAAAATAAAAATAGGATTAGTAAAATTCAGTTCTAAGGCTACAATTTCCACCGTTTTTTAACGTACCTGACCAAAAAATAAAAAAAGTAGTAGCAATGGAACTTTTTTATGTCATGATTAAAAATGTATATAAAAAGTTAAAGTTATTTTTGTGTTAAAAAGGCTTAAGTAGTGTTATTTGATTTTTAATTCCTTTCATTAGCACCCACAACTCGTCAACTTTACACTTGCGAAGTTTCAAAATTTTAACTTTACTCTAAGTATGTTAAATCACAGGTTGAGTGAAACGAGAGCATTGGCATAATTCAAAGTTGAGAGCGCCGTTTATGTCTTTCTGACCCAGCCAAGATGGCCGACCTGGCTTCACCCGCTATAGTGTTAGCTTTATAATCATGCTCCATATATTGGTCTTATGTGGTCATTGGTTAAACCCCATGTCAAGTTTGAACTCAATCAGTAAAACCATTCTCTATATATGAATTATTTTGAAAATAAAATAAAATGGCAGATATCTGGAAAACTAATCGTTTTCGGTCCTATATTTAACTTCCCGCTAAGGAAATAGAAAATTTTCTAAAATCGGGAAGTTATTGGTTTCACCCCGTTTTTCGAAAATCGAGTATTCATCAGATCTCGACATTTTGAGGTCCTAGGAATCTTCCCTGACCACTCCCGAGAGGGTGTCACCAATGAATACTTAAATGTTAACATTTAAGTATTCATTGGTGTCACCCTGTCTGTATGTGTGGGGTGTGTGTGTGTGTGTTTGTAAGTATGTGACCCGCTTATAACTTTTGAACGGCTTTACCGATTGGATCCTATCAAACGGCGTTCTAAAGTGTTCCATCAAACTTAGATTTCCTGAAAATTTCAACTAATTCGGACCTTTAGGTTCTGAGAAATTTCGAAAAAACTAAGAAATAAATTTTTTTCAAATCAGGTTTTTTTGGAATAACTTTTAAACGGCTTTACCGATCAATTCCAAAATCTAATCAGCTTTTAACCTTGAAAAGCGACGTCGATCGCTACCAGTCCGGTCAAAATCGGTTAATTCGTTCGTGAGATATCGTGAACGAAATAAAATAAAGAAAAGTGTTTTTTCTCAATTTCTCCGAAATTTTTCATCAGAAAAATTTTTGTTGTCGATTCTTTCAATGGACTCGAAAAACTGCATTGATTGCCGCAAATCGCATAAAAATCGGTTGATTCATTCGCGAGACATCGTGAACGAAAGAAAATAAAAAAAGTGTTTTTCCTCAATTTCTCCGAACTTTTCATCTGAAAAATTTTTGTTGCTGATTCTTTCAATGGACTTAAAAAACTGCATCGATTGCCGCAAATCGCATAAAAATCGGTTGATTCACTGGTAGGAAATTAAATGGGCTACAAAAAAGGTATCTTGAAATTTTATGGTTAAAATTACGGTTTTTGAGTACTTAAAGTATGAAATTTTCAAACAGCCGCATTTTGAAAAGAATGATTGGATATAATCGCTTATTTTTTTTTGCGATAGATCATTATTAGGTTAAACCCCATGCCAAGTTTGAACTCAATCAGTAAAACCATTCTCTATATATGAATTATTTTGAAAATAAAATAAAATGGCAGATATCTGGCAAACTAATCGTTTTCGGGCCTATATTTTTTATTATTTTTGATATAGAATGAGCTTCCGAGACATTTCCGCATACTTCTTAATCACCCCGTATAACATGAGTGTACAAAATATTAAAGTCAGTATGATGTAAGGGGATACTCATAAAAAAAACCATTACATAACAATAATTATAGATACTAGCAGGAAATTTCGGATGAGAAATAGCCGACATGCATGTTCAGAGGTATTATAGTCTCATCAATCAATTAGTCTCATAACAATCTCATCATTGTATTTACACACTTGAATATATTTAAAAAGGCAAACAGAATTTTTTTAAACTATTCTAGGCCTAAATTTGGATTTCTTCTACCAACTTCATTTCTTTAGGGCTGGATAACTGGCTGGATAGCAATAACTGCTCGAGCCCTATATAACCACTGATACATATTGCATTGCTTGATTTAAACAGAAACATCTATATATTATATTATAATTATATAAAAGCCAAAACCCACTGACTCACTGACTCACTCATCACGATTTCTCAAAAACTACCGAACGGATTGGAATGAAATTTGGTATGTAGCTTCTTCTAGGGCCATAGGTGCTCACTAAGAAACGGTTTAAAAAAATTCGAAATTTTAGGGGGGGTTTGGGGGGATCAAAGTTATTAAAAAATGACTTCTTCAAAACTACCGAACGGATTGGAATGAAATTTGGTATGTAGCTTCCTCTAGGGCCATAGGTGCTCACTAAGAAAGGGTTTGAAAAGATTCGAAATTTTAGGGGGGGTTTGGAGGGGATCAAATTTATAAAAAAATTACTTCTTCAAAAATACCGAATGGATTTGAATGAAATTTGATATGTAGCTTTTTCTAGGACCATAGGTGCTCACTAAGAAATGGTTTGAAAAAATTCGAAATTTTAGGGGGGGTTTGGGGGGATCAAAG
>JAGFPH010000983.1:199004-217873 GCA_018207615.1 Philaenus spumarius
AGGGGGGGGTTTGGGGGGATCAAAGTTGTTAAAAAACGATTTCTTCAAAACTACCGAATTGATTGGAATGAAATTTGGTATGTTGCTTCCCTAGGTCCATAGGTGCTCACTAAGAAAGGGTTTGGAGAAATTCGAAATTTTAGGGGGGGGGTTTGGGGGGATCAAAGTTATTAAATCACGATTTCTTCAAAACTACCGAATGGATTGGAATGAAATTTGGTATGTAGCTTCCTCTAGGGCCATAGGTGCTACTAAGAAAGGGTTTGAAAAAATTCGAAATTTCAGAGGGGTTTGGGATCAAAGTTATTAAATCACGATTTCTTCAAAACTACCGAACGGATTGGAATGAAATTTGGTATGTAGCTTCCTCTAGGGCCATAGGCGCTCACTAAGAAAGGGTATGAAAAATTTCGAAATTTTAGGAGGGGTTTGGGGGGGATCAAAGTTACTAAAATCATAATTTCAGATCTTTTATTATTATGACAATAGTGCT
Organism: Philaenus spumarius; assembly: GCA_018207615.1. NCBI lineage: Eukaryota > Metazoa > Arthropoda > Insecta > Hemiptera > Aphrophoridae > Philaenus > Philaenus spumarius. The sequence goes on from JAGFPH010000983.1 coordinate 199,498, forward strand.
TTTATTATTTAAGATCTATATATATAAAAGCCAAATACCACTCACTGACTGAACACTTATAAAGAATACAATTACGTGAAAATGACTGAAAATACCAACCACCACGGGCAACGCCGTACGGGTCAGCTAGTCTGAATATAGAATAAGGTTATCTGTTAAAACAAAAACTTAATTCAACTGCTTTTGGAACGAAGTTCCTTAACGCGGATTGCGGTAGGAGCTAACTAATAGAAAATGTAATTCGCAACGAAAAAAAGTGTTATTAATTGGTTGCTATGGCAATGAAAAATATAAAATACGAGTAACGAAAAAGCTTTATAAAATTGGTTGCTATGGCAATTACAAATAGAAAGTACGCGTAACGAAAAAGCGTATCAAAATTGTTGCTTTGGCAATAAATGTAAAAACATTCAAGAAACATGTGTTTTGGTTCATCAATTTAAATTAAGAGACGATCGGTTCAGATATTATCGTCAAGCCCTGAAACACATTCAATAAACATAAAATGTTGGTTCATCAGTCTAGGCCTAGCCTAATTTTTTTTAGATCTTTGAACTCCAACTAACAAATCGATCAGCAGTCTATCTGCATGGCAAATACCCATTTTAGGATTACTTTTTTATATCTAGCCATGTCATGTAGCCTAGATACACAAGTAAATAATTTAATAGGCTTTGTTCAGCTTAGATATTAAAAATATATGGAATAACCTATTTAAAAAACCCAAGTACGTTTATAAATGGATAATTTAATGTAGGAAAATAAAATAATAAGTTCAATTTTTACTTGCTCAAAATGTACAATGTAAACTTAGTTTTTATACTCCACATAAAGACCATTGTAAACTTATTGCCCATTTAATTGGATACCTGTTCCAAATTTACTAGAGCGACGAAGAACTACACACTTAACGAATTATTAAATACTAGGTGAAACCCTTGAGTGCTCCGTACGCTAATCCTTTTGGAATCTTCTACACTCATAAAAGTGTTATCTTTTCTTTATGATAAAGGTGTAGGTAATTCGACCACGCAGCTGAACCGCTGAAGTGAGTTGAGCGAATTTCTAAAATTAAATTTATATATGTTTTTGGGTTTCAAACAACTATTTTGGAAATTGATCTACTCGCGAAGGTGCTGCCAGCATGTACCAAATATACTGCCATCGGTCACCACGGTAAAAGCCGTGGATTTGATTCTGGCAGTTTTACGGTATTTTACGTTTTTATTGTTTTTGGGGCAACCAGATGGGCTATAAGGTCGCGTAAAAAAGAATGTGCAGAGTTATTTCGTATGTCTATTTTTTTAAAGAAAATTTCAAATAATTTAATTATAGTACGAAAAATCTAAAAAAAATTTACTTCCGGTCAAAAATCTGGTCTACTTCCGGTAAAATTTTTTTTGGCTAACGAACTCGTCCAAGTGACTTAGACAACCAACGTGTGTACCAAATTTGGACCAAATCGGACGTAAAATGCGTCCATTAGAGTGCGCACACATATATACCTAAAATTACTTCCGGTCAAAAATTTGGTATACTTCCGGTCAATTTTTTTTGCTAACCTACCAGCTCAAGCGACTTAGAAACTCAATGTGTGTACCAAATTCGGTCCAAATCGGATATATATATATATATGATTTTTAATGACACCCCAAAACGTGTTCTGGGGACCATGATCGGTGCTCATTTGCTACTCCCGACCTTGGGTTTTACCATAAGAACCACTGCAATAGCTCATTTTTCCTATGGAAATTCGCTAATAAAGGTTAAAAGAACCAGCAAGGCTCAGGTCCGCACTTCAATAAAAACCTAACCTAAAAGTTAGAAATACAAATAATTGCTTCAAAGTTTGAAATCAACTGTTAATGGAGATATTGGAGCAAACAGCTGGTTTACCTGTTATCTTGTTCAATTGGTTGCTGCGGTAATAAATGTAAATACATGTGTTAGTTCATACATGTGTTAGTTAGGCCTGACCTAAGATTTTGTTCGACTAAATTTACAAAAAATATTGAAATAAAAAAAGGTTTTTATCGAAATGAATGATAGCCTATGTTACTCGGGGATAGTGTAGCTTTTTATTAGTAAAACTACTTTTTCAATCGGTCCAGTAGTTCCAGAGATTACCCCTTACATACAAACAAAAACATTTTACCTCTTTATAATATTAGTATATAAAATACATTAGACAAATCGCGTAGATGAGAAAGTATGTTTTTTAAATGCCCTATTGTTTCTTAGTTTTTTTTATAAAGTAGAGTTTAGAGATTAATAAAACCTTTTCATAATACATCATCAAACGATTACACTCAATACATTGGGGTTGTACCTGCGTAACGTAAATACCAATCTAACAGATTGCAGCAACTGTCATTACTTGATTACCAGTATGTTCCGTTATGTTTGCAATAGTACTCCCTGAGGATTAAATGTTGTTTACAGTTCAAGTCTATGTATCTTTTACAATTCATAACTTTATGAAAATGTTTTCATTTGCTCGAATACAAGTTAATGTATTAAAATATACTTAAAAGGCCCCCATACACTTCAAGCATGTTGCGCAAGCCCAACAACGTGTTTGCGCAAACATTGTTTCATCATACACAATGCAAAGGGTTGCGCAAACATTCGAAATAACTTTCAGTTTATTCAGTAAAATTGCCGGGAGAGGATGTCAGATACGAAAGCTGCTTGTTCAGCAATTATAATTGCTTGTTTAACGGAAAATAAAACAGGAAAAAGGAAGCAGAGGATCTGGATGAAGAAATTGTTGAAGAAGAGAAATGAATTTAGCCATGACCGCTTGGTAGCAGAGCTTAAAATAGGTTCGGAAGTGGATTATAAAAACTATCTACGAAAGAATGCAGATACAGATCGAGGACTTTAGCTGCGCGCGCGGAAATCAGTTACCCGTAGTAGACGGGGGGGCACAATAACTGACCAAAATCATTGAAGAAACAAAGAAACAACACTATAAGAAGCGAAACCTAATGGGCTATAAGCGGACGCTTGCATGTTAGTTCATTTCGAAGTCACTCGGAGCGCCACTAGTCTTTTGCTGCTCCTTGACAGGGCTATAGAATACAAGGGCTAGACCAGTCCTGCCACTGTGATGACGTCACGGTGGTAACTCCTGCTCCATTCCCACCGCTTCTCATAAATATTCTTTGCTACAATAATTTCAATTTCTTAGCAAACCTGTAACATTTGTATGAAGCGCTCTTATCTAATTTTAGTATTGACACTACACAAAGCAATAAGTAGACTGTAAACAATAATAATTAGTCTAAAGATGTAAGAAGAAGACAGGGTTACAATAAAACTAATTTGTAGGTAATAAACCGTTGTAGTGTACTAATGTTAGCACACTTTTCATTTGATTCTCTGAAACATTTCTGAAAACTAAATCATACGAAATTGAACAAAATGTGTCACATTATTGAAAATAATTGTATTTATTACAATAAACCACCAAAACTTGAATGTCATACTGTAGTTTAATAAAACATGTGTAATACTTATAAAATAAAACACATAAAAGTTATAAATACTTATACATAATGAGTAGCTTATGTGCAGATATGCACATGACATAATAATTACTGCTGAAATAAAATATTTAAAAAATAAAATAAAACTGCTTTATAGAAATTTTCCTTCCCTAGCTAAGCCTTAGAGAATACTTAATTTAATACTTGAATTTAAACAATTGAACTATTTAAATTTAAATTGACACTGTGCAATTTAATTTAGTCTAGAAGTTAAACTTAAAATTATGTTTTACTTTTTTATTTTTGTCATCAATAATTTTATTACTCTAGGTTTAAATTTGATTTTAATTATTTGTGTATTATATATTTATTTATATCTAATTATTCTGACAATTTTAAGTGCATTTTGCTAGTAAAGATTTTTTTAAACATTCTAATTTTATAGCTGCAGAAGAAATTACTTGAGGACCTTGGTAACGTTTCAACATACTGTAAAGTAATCTCGCTTGCAACTCTTACATTAAATAAATAATATTTTTTAATGTTTATTTACATCGAGGTGGTTTAAATTGTTTTCCTTTTTGTACTGTATATATTTAAACAGTTTTAGGTTTTGTATTTTATGTACTTGTTTTCAAGATAAATTACCATTTCTCATTTTTTAATGTAATTTTTAATTATGTATTATTTTTATTTTGTTAATGTACAAAAAAAGGAATAGCAATAAATTTTCATTTCATTTCATTTTATTTTGAAGCTGATTACTTAAAATTTATTGTTTTAAAATTTTGAGTTATCAATAATTACCGGTGCTCTAAGTTTAAATTTTATTATTATTTATGTATTATATATTTGTTTATTTATATCTCATCATTCTGAAAATGTTTGATCTATTGTACTTTATTGGTAAAAGTGTTTCTTAGAATATTCAAGTAACACTGCAAACAATATTAATTGATAATCTTGGTAATATTTCATAAAGTAATCTCGTGTGCAACGTAACATTAAATAAATAAATACCTTGCTAAACATATATAATTTAAGTGATTGTGTATACTCTATAATTTTTTAAAGAAATTCATGGAATGCCTCTTCGAGAAAATTAGCCTTGAATATGCGCCAAAAGGCGAAAATCTCGCGGAATTAAATACTTCCTTTAAACACTTGTACTGAAAAAATCATTGCTCAATATTAACCAAACTCGCTAAACATATAACTTAGGTGATTGTGTGTATTGCATAATTTTTTAAAGAAATTTGTGAAATGCCTCTTCGAGAAAATTAGCCTTAAATATGCGTCAGAAGGCGAAAATCTCGCGGAATTATATACCTTCTTTAAACACTGGTACTGGACAAAATAATTACTCAATATTCACCAAACTTGGTAAACATATAATTTAGGTGATTGTGTGTATTGCATAATTTTTTAAAGAATTATCGTCTGTAACGTTATATCAAATAACACGTGAGAGCTAAGGCGAACCGTGCTTACGCGGCGTGTCATGGTACCAGAGTGACGTCACATAGGAGGGGGGACGAGAGGAAGTTTGGGACAGTCGGCGAGCGTCAACATCAAAGGAGTGGTCCAGCCCTTGTATTCTATAGCCCTGGCTCCTTGAGACGAAACTGACATTATAGGCAGAGTTTAAATTTCGCCGCACCACCAGACCGCGAATATATCTGCCTCTTGCACTGTCTGACCTCCTTTCAACATCCCCAACGAAGAGAATAATTTAGTTTTCGTTTTGGAGGGAGCAAGCACATGTTTCAATATTTGGCGCGCGTTGCAACTTTAACTATATTGTACAACACTGTTGAACAATGATTTATTATTGATAATGTTTTTAATAACCAAATTATAAAATGTGGCATAAATTTAATACTTTTTTTAATGAATTAAAAACAATTTTAAGTAGTAAATGATTTTTTTGTAACTTACAATGATTTTTTTGTAACTTAACGTAAAAATGTTATGTCAAATACTGTATAAAAATTATCTTAAATCTCCAATTAACATTATTTGAACATGGGTTTTTCCTGAATTTGATTTGATAATCTATTACTGTAAAATATTGTAAAGTCTTCTAAGTTTGTTTTGTTGAAAAAATATCCCATACAAGGTAAATGTAAAATATGCATGCAACAGTAATTAACAAATAAACACTTTTTTTAGTAAAATCGGACTTAAAATAGGTAAAATATTTAACGAAATATACAAAAACTTAGGTAAAATAGCAAAACAGTTTTTGTTTTGACACCAAACATATATATTTCAGCCTTTCTCAAATAAGGTGTTAGATTGTTCATTACTGCTTTTGGGATATTTAAAGCTTATAAAAAGTATTGTTTTCCAGGCAATACTTATGACAGTTTGGCGAAAAAGCTCTAAAAGATTTAGTTTTATGGTCAATATTTTGAACTGGGAGAAAAAAACCAGAAATAAATAAATAATAATAATAATCTTTATATAAACTATTTACAATCGATCACGTAAGCAACAACTAAAATAATTCAAAGCAAAGTATGGTACACATAGACTACGAAATAATTATATCGAGTGTTCCATAACTAGGTGTACGCTTATTCTTCGCGTAAGGGATTGAGCTACCGTAATGTAAACCAGTAGCATGGGTTATGAGCTTCGCTTCGCTCGCAGCGTAAAAACTCGCCCATCGGCCTCGGATGAGAAGATGCCCCCAATTTAAAGTCCACCACCTGGCTTTGGACAAGTTACTTTTATGTTATTTTACGTTTTGATCGATTTTGGGGAAACCAAGCTAGCTAGACGTAAAACAAAATGTGCTGATTAACATCCTATATTTATGTTTTTTTTAAAAACTCTAAAAAAACACATTCAATCACGTAGGAAAATCTAAAAAAATATATTTGCAATTTTACAAAACGTAGAGGGGGCGATAGTTATGGAACATCCTGTATAACCCAACATTTTGTTACAATAAATAACCATGAATATACACATACATACATTGGAAAACAACATACACACAAATATAATGTTACAATTTACAATCACTAATGGTTTGAATTCCATAATTCATTTTTTAATTATTAATCCCTACTTGAAGTAGTAAAATGACACAATGAGAAGGCTTAAGCTTAAAATTGAAATACAATTGTAAACAATAGCTTAAACAAGTTTTTCATTATGTTTTGTACGCACGTTAAAAATGTAACCGCAATAGATAATTACATTTACAAATTTAGTAATTTGTCGTTTTATTGATATCAAAAATTTTAAAAACGTCACACTTAAGGTTTAATAATTAATTACTTTATAAATGTTACATTTGTGTTTAAATGTATAGGCAAATAACACAATAACTAGATCAGCTGTCTGATTATTAAAAGCGCGTAGTTAGACATTTTATTAATAATAAATCAGCTGTTAATTGTAAATACAAAAGTACTATACAATTTACCACAACGGTTTGAATTCTTTAATTCCTTTTTGAATTATTAATCCCTACTTGAAGTAGTAAAATGACACAATGAGAAGATTTAGGCTTCAAATTGAAATATATGTTATGAGCGTACGTTGAAAGGTTCTCTCAAACAAAGGGCGAGCTTCTAGACAAAAATAAATAACGTGGGGAATTTTTAAGATTTTATAATTTGTATTTTTTAACAAACTTAAAATGAGGAAATGATAAATTTTATATTTTTGGGAATGTTTGGGCTTCAAATTGGTACATTTGTCATGAGCCTAACTGGTGACGCCCAAACTAATGGATCTTACACAAATTTCTCCCATTTAAATAACATGGCGTAATTTTAAAATGTCAGTTGTTAAAATAAACTAAATTTATTGGATTTTTATATTTTGCTGTAACTCTGCAGTGTAAAACGAATAAAATGACACTTTTTCTACAAATTGGTAGAAAAATACCGACTTAATATGCCGATAATGTACTTCCCCAACGATAATTCAATAATTACAAAGCAAACGCTTAAAAAACGCATACGGTACACGTGAAGCACAAACCTAGAATAACGGTCGTTACACAATTAACATTGATAATTCAGTAATAATTACGATAATTATACAATAATTCAATAATTTATATAACAGTAAATCTATAAAAGATATAGAAGGGTACTGTAAGCGGCGTAAATGTTCTAAATTTTTAGCTCTTTTGATTGAGCTATCAACCAACCTCGTCCTTTTTTATTTTTTCAAATAAATAAAAAAAAAAACGAAAAAATGCATAAAATTATAAATTTTATAGCCTCGAATGTTACCAAAAAAATCATTGCTTGATGACGTATCTAGAGAAAAAAATAAACACATTTTTTTTAAATCTTCACAATTGGTCCATTAGGAGAGGCTGGGCGATTGGAAATAGGTTTTCGACAAAAATCATTTAATAATATAGATTATTATTTGAAAATGTAATTAATTATAACAAAATACTACGAGATGCTCTTCTCTTTCAGTTATTGTTTTCTCACTTTAAAATAGGATTTACAAAACTTTTATAAATTAACGAAATGATTTACAAACGCATTAAAACACAGATACTAAAATATACTTTATTATGAAAACTAGAGAATAAAAACGTGAATCCAGAATAAATAAATAGAATAGCGTGATCGGACCAATGGAGCGTTTGTGGCAGGACCTTTTAGTTTCGAGCGCAATTTTACTGTCGTTAATCAACTACCTTAAAAACCAAGACGGGTTTTTGGAGACAAAACTTGTTTAAACAACAATTTTAGTACTTGTAATTTCCTACAAGCTGACGAAACATCGTAACTTGAAAAATTAAAAAATCCTCGCTTACTGAATGTCAGATGATTCCTGAATTAAAGTAAGTTTGCATTTTACTTTTTCAATGTGTACAATTACGTAAAAATATATTTCATGTAGAAAATGAGATGGGTAGAATCCCACATCTTTCCTCTAAAACCTGTTTTTTTTTAAATTAAAGATAACTCACTCATAGGCTAAGTCACCTAAGGAGAGCATAGCAGTTGTTTACGTTTACGCATCGACAAAACTATTTTTTTCTCTGTGAAGTTGACACTAGGGGCGGGCACGTAATGTACAGTCCCAATAAAGAAGGTACAGTCCGCACGGCGATGCTGCTGGCGGTACCTGTTGGCCTCGATCCAAACTAGGCATTTTCGACTGTTGAAAAGTGTTACCTCTGATAACATGGGGGTTTCGCTTCTTATAGTGTTGTTTCTTCAAGTGTTGTTTCTTCAATGCCAAAATCAATCTTATTGTGGCAGCGACCAGTGGTTGTAGTTAGTTGAGGTGCGAATTACCGTAGTTGTTGACAAACATTTCAGTAGTTATTTTTTCTGTACGTTTGGTGGTCTGCTAGAAACGGTCACACCTTTAATTAAAAAAAAAAGAAGTTCCTGACGAAACCAATATCGGCAGAACATAGATTTATAGCCACTGGTAAGAGGCGACACCTTTGAAGAGCTGAAATTCCTGACTGCCGTTGCATCAAAAACACTTGGGAAAATAATTGCCGAGACATGTACAGCTTTAATTCACATTTTGAAAGGATATATCAAAGTGAATAATACATTTTTTCTCAAACCTACCAAAATGTATTACAAAAGTTATTAAAAAAACATATTACAAAAACTATTGCAGACATTTTTTTACAAAAATGGATTTAAAAAATATTGAAAAAATGATTACAACTTATTTATACACTGGTTACAAATATTTATTATGAAAACTGTTAAGTACAAAAATGTACTTTAATTAAAATGCCATTTTAATTTAACAGAAGAAAATCACACCAAATAAATACTGGGAGAGATCTCGGAGGTGTTTACCCTTCAAACTGTTGCGTAACACTACCATACACTTCAAACCTTATTGTCAAGCCTAAAGTGTTGCAGAAACTTTTTCGGTACCGACCGATTCGCTTCAGACGGTATCACAACAAAAACTACCATCCCGTACATGTCAAACCTACCATCAAAATGCTTGTTGCACAAAATGCTTGAAGTGTACGGGGTCTTTAGTAAGAAATCATTCGACCACGCAGCTGAACCGCTGACGTGAGTTGAGCAAATTTCCAAAATTAAGTTTATAGGCCTATGTTTTAGGGTTTCAACCAACAATTTGGGAAATAGGTTATTCACGACGGTGCTGAATCTGCAAAATGGTTCGCACGACATTCCGAATATTGGGAGTACCTTCAATACACAAAGCATTACGTGCTTCGCACGCTATTCCGAATATGGGCAGTATCTTCAATATACAAAGCTTTGCGTGCTTCGCACACCATTCCGCATATTTTGAGTGACTTCAATACGCAAAGATTGCGTTTGCTTCGCACGCCAACCCCCGTATTAAGAGTATCTTCAACACACAAAGCAATGCGTGCTTCGCACGCTGACCCCCGTATTGGGAGTATCTTCAATACACAATGCATTGGGTGCATCGCACGCCAACCCCACGGTAGAATCCGCCACATGGCTTTGAACCGGGTACTTCTGTGGTATTTTACGTTTTGATCGATTTTGGGGGAACCAAGCGAGCTTTAAGGTCGCGTAAAATAACAAAATGTGCAGAATAACATCCTACATTTATATTTGTAGAAAAAACTCTAAACAGCATACATTCTCGTAGGAAACATCTCAAAACAACAGTTACTTCCGGTCAAAAAACGTGCTTCCGGTTGTTGGATGTTTTGGCTAACTAACTCGTCCGAATGACGTAGACAACCAACATGGGTATCAAATTTGAACCAAATCGGACTTAAAGTGCGGCTGCTAGAGTGCGAACACATATATACATACTGTATATGATTTTTAATGACACCTCAAAAAGTGTTCTGGGAACCATGATCGGTGCTCATTTGCTACTCCCGACCTTGGGTCTTACCATAAGGGTCAGTGCAATAGCTCATTTTTCCTATGGAAATTCGCTAATAACATCTATTTAAATGTAACACACGGTACCAGAAAGTGACTCATACTTTCTCACAAACATATTTAAGTTATGAAACAGATTCACTGTGACTTAATAATTGTATTAAAGTAGGAGATTATCTAATATATATTATTATTATTAAAGCTAGAGAGAAACTATTCGATTGATTTCCAAAAACATGCCAATTAGGCCTATATGGATGCACGAAAAAGGGTTTTGAAAACTTTTGAAAAACAAACCCCTTTTTTGGCCAAAAAACCCCAAAATAATCAGTTATTATTATTAGCCAAACGAGAATTTTTAGAAATATTCGGTTTTCTGCATATGGTATTGAGGGCTAAAAATAAGCCAAATTTTATCCAAATCGTTACAGCCGTCTTTTTATAAACAAAATAATAACTGATTTTTTGGCATTTTTTTGCCAAAAGGAGTGTTGTTTTTCAAAATGTTTCAAAATCTTTTTTCGTGCATCTATACAGGCCTGACTGACATGTTTGGTGCATATTTGTTCGAAATCGATCGAATAGTTTTCTCTCTAGCTTTGTATACATACAGACAGACGTACATACATAGGCCTACAGACAGACATTTTGTAAAAATCACTTTTTTGGACTCAGGGGAGTCCCAAAACGGATATTTCCACAAAAGCTCAACATCGATTGCGATCACTATACTGTCTCTATACTATAGTATAGTGAGAAAGTAAAAATTGTATGTGCAATGCTAGGGGTGTATGTATGTTTGCGTATTTGTTAATAGCAGCATGGGTTTGAGGCAAATGTTATAAAACTATACATATTGCATTTATTTAAAGTTGTGATCAATCAGAATTTGTTATGCCATGTAAAACTAAATAAATAAAATATTTATTTAAAAAAGCTTATATCTGGAATTAACATTTTTTTTTTAATTGCTTTACCGACATATTTGGTCTAGTATAAAATTGTTTTGTCCTTGTCAGAAATTGGTTTTGAAAGCACACATTCTGAGGTTGAAGGTGAAAAGTACATTAGTTTTTATTTTCTGAAGTGTGACCTGCTACTTGGCCTGGATACATATGAATGTATTTTAAGTATGTTAGGGGACAAACAAAACATATTGACCAATTCCCCAACCAGAAAAATGTGTCTTATAATGACTTAAAAGTTAAATTTCTTTTGGTTGAATAAAGAGGGGTTTAAATTAAAGAGATTTTTTAAAAATAATTAAAGATTAATGAGTTTTAAAACTAAACATGTTTTTATGCTGCTAAGTTTTAAACTATTTATAAATAATGGGATGTAACTGATACAAAAATATCCTTAATTTGGTAAATATTTATGTTTAATATTGTGGAAAAAGCACATTTATTCTAAGCAATACTGTTGAGTTTATTACGTATTGATTATTAATATTCATTCTGTTATAAGGAATTTCTATTGAAATATTCTAACTTTGAACATATTTAATTCAGTAATAAATGCATAAATGGAAACTGTAATATTCTAGGTCAATTCTTTTCACTGTAAGTTCTTTGTATTGAATTACGCGTTCAATTGCATACGAAGACGAAATCTTGAAGCCATTTTTAGCTTATTCTTGGGCCAAGTCTTGATATTACTAAAATTTTTAGTACTATACTGTTATTAAAAATAATTTATTGTACGAAATTAATTTTAAAACATCATCACAGTTTATTTCGTTTTGTTTTGCACTAAATATTTACAAACGTTTCTCCACTTTTAACGTTCCAGTTACTTTTTTTTATCAAATACCCTCCTATAAATTTTTATTATACTAAATTTACGATCGCTTTAAAGTAAAGGCTCTTAAACGTTTCCGTTTTATAGAGCTACTAAAACAAAGTAATTGGTTTTTATATTTGTGACCCGCTGTATTAATTGTTAATTGGAGATGCTGAATGCTATAATAAAAATATTAAACAAGAAGATAATTTTTACATATTGTTGAGTGGAAATCTGTTAGAAACATAATCTTTAGTTTAATTAAAACGTTAGTTATAACCTATGCTTCTATCAATTTAAATTTGACAAATGAATAAAAACTAAATTTATTTTTTAATACAAGGTATACATTTTAATTTGTTGACTTCAATTCTTATTTTAGAACACTGGGTTTTTAGTAGAACGTTTTTGTCACATTACATTTTCTGCATCGCTATTAACGTTTTCTTTTGGATTGGGCATAAATAAAATATTTATTTACTCTTATTGTTCGATTTGAATGTATTGCTGGTTTAAAACTTCTTCAGTAAAAGCCCATAGATGTAACTGCAGACCCAAGGTGTTATCTTTATTCCCAGAATGCAATAGGTTTGCTTTACAAAAGGGAGAGTGCGAGCCAAAGGGAGAAAGATCTTTTTTATATCAACTCCTATAAAAGCGAGTGTACGCACGTACGTGAGTAACATATAATATATTAGATGATTTCATACATCATCTGTAATAATTAAACAAACTCAGTGTAGATTATAGTTTGGGGTTATGTTTACAACTTCAATCGTTATAATTACTTGTGAAGTTGTTTTTTTTTTTTAAATATGAGTTATAGAATTAGTGTATGCTATAATATACGTTATAATATTTACTTTGAGGTTATAAACTGTATAAATAAATACAACCTTTTATCATCACTATATTTGTTTATACAAATTTAAAGAAGATACCTATTAGTTTAATTTCGGAAACATTCGTACAGCTTCGTATAACATATAAACATATTCGATTATTAATTTCTTCACTATAAAATTAATAACTTCTAAATCATTTGATCTATCAATATGAAATAAAAAGCAATTAAAAGACAGTATTTTCACATTTCTTTAAATATATAATAACGTATGTAAATAAAAATGTTTAACAAATAGGCCTACAGTTTTATAATCCTTATTATTGTACACATTTACCGAGTTAAAAATCCTCGTCAGCATAGTTAGGTAGGCCTAGATAAGTAGGCCTAATGTTGTTTTTAAATATATTTTTTTAAATTATGTATTTCTGATGTGTATCTAATTAATTAGCCTGTGATTTTTCACGGGGGCTTAATAGTTTTTTCATAGTGTTAAATTGTTTACCCTTTTCTATTATTGCACATATTCCTTCATTTACCACAGGTAAATTCGTACACATTTCTATGATAAATATTGTAATATTTGGGCCTAGTTGTATATTTAAAATTATTTAAATTCAATAGTAGAGTTTAGGGCGATATATAGTAACTTAGGCTTTTACAGAGCATTTTTTTACCACGGCCTCTAACGGAGTTACTTCAATTTGGGCTCTTACGGGACTACGTAATGGACACTCAGAGCCCACTGTCCCTTCTTGTCACCACCCGCCTGCCAACGTCCGTGTTTTGTATGACGCAACAGGTATGTTTGAAACAAGTGACAACCCAATCGTGAAACGCATCTGAAGAGAGATGGATTATGTTGCCGAATAATTAAGGTAGAAGATCTCAGATCCAGGGTTTTAGAACCAAGATAAATGATTGGCCATGTCCTATTCAAATGATAAAATGGGGTTTCCCAAAGCACAGCATACATTTATACTTCAAATTTTCACTTATTTTTTAGGATACATCAAGCCTTGTGAAAATGTATCTCCACGTGATCAGATGTGCGGGAGTAGAATTTATACAAATTCTATAAATATTCAATTTAGATTTTTTTTTTGTCTAAATGTATTCTATGGTTTATTAGAATTATTTTAAGACGAGTTTTATTCAAATCGGACGTTTATTTTTTATTTATGACACATTTTGTAAAAGGATGCATGGCCGTTTTTAGCTTGAGGTAGCGCGCTCATTTTCAGCACCCTCTCAAATCAAACACTGTAATAGAAACCTATAATCATAATGAACCTGCATTTACCCCGTACTGTTATGGAGCAAATGAAACCTATTTTTAAAGATTTAGCTCACCCTGGCTAAAAAGATGTCTTCATGGGGGCACCCAAAACGCTTGTGAATCTTTGAACAGCGTCATTTGGTCTAGGCTACCTAAAACCACCTTCATTCTCAAAAATACGTTAGAATATTGTATTTATGAGACAATAGCTACATACAATGAGGGAAACATTGTTAAATGTAAAATTTTGAGCAAATTAGGCATCAATCCTGGAAAGCAGTGTGTAGATAGAATGAAAAGTGCCGATAAGCTACAAATCATGAAGGCAGGTAGGGCCATCGAAGAATTTGAAAGAAAATGCAGACAGAAGAGAACATTAGTAGAAAGAAAGCTGGAAGTTGAGATTGAAGAGCAGAAAGGCCCAGACAACCCTGGTTATGGAGCTGGAATGTATTAAAAGTTCATTATAGTCATTTTAGTTCATAGTTATAGTCATTTTCAACTTTGTCGCTCGTTTTTCGAAAGTAGTGATTTTTCTCACTTAAAGTATTTTATTTTGGAAACCATTAGAGATATGTTCTTGATTTTTTAAAAATTTGTTCATCTACAATAGGAGCACATTTTAAGCACAGGAAATATTCCTGCATAGCCTACTTTAGAATTTATATGTGTTTAAATGTGATTGTACACGAAAAAACTAAGATTAAAAAAAATCATTAATAAAAAACCAAGAAAGATTTTTAAATTCCCTGTGCTTAAAATGTGGTCCTAAAACAGATGATCAAATTTTTAAAAACCCAATACGATGTCTCTACTAATTCTCAAGAAAAAGGAGCTTAAAGATGTAAAAATTAACATGGGGTTTATAGGACGGTCCGACTCCCCTTAAGTCACTAGATTAGAATTATTCAATTAACTATAGTGATTTTACGTAGCAATACTGTAAGATTATGCAAAGTTGCGCACCCTGACATCGTAACATAGTTTTCATTTCACCTTAAGCTAGAGGCATAAATCCAAGGGCAAGACACGTTTGGGTCACGAACTACCCAAGACTATTTATAGTTTGCCAGTAGTTCCCTTTGATTAATTTAATTTAAGTATGGGTAATAAGAAGGGAGAGTGAAAAACCTCAGAGTTAGGAAGAAAATATTTAAGCCCTTTTAAGGAAAATGATAATGAAGAAAACTGCAAGAAAATATGTAAAAAGACTTTTTGATAAGCTGGGCATGTTTACTCGGATGCAATTAGAAAGTTTATGAAGTGTTAGATATAAGCAATGTATATGTGGATATGAGCAATTTTGCGAAGGCTTGAAATATCTGAGAAAAAATGGATGGAAATGAATGAGCAGAGCTGGAGGTTTAATGGAGTGAATTGAAAGATGAAGACAAACTGCAAGCGAGTAGATACAATAGAATAGATGGGAGGCCTAATATTAAGTCCTCTAATGGCGTGCCGATATGAAGTAAAACAGAATATATACCTGGGAATCCTTTTCCCTGCAGAAAGAATGTTTGATAACTGACGTCCTCGTAGAGATGTGTGGTTGTTTACATCAAGCGCTCTTAAAATTGGAAAGTATTTAACAGTCTGGCAAAAATAAGAAAACAACGTAGTGAAAACATAATAGGCCTATGTCTTATTGATGTGTGTTCATAGAAACTGAACATGATTATATCTACACATAAAACATAATATAATGCTGTACATTAAAATAATTAATAAAAGTTTATATTTACAACTAGAGCAATTAAATTTGATGACACTTGCAAAACCAGATTTAACAGATACTATGCATACTGTGTTAAGTTTCGAGGAGTTTTGTAAAATATTTACGATCAACAGATTAAGTTCAAGATTGAGTCTTGTCAACAAACGTTTTACACATCCATACAGATGTGACTTTATCCGTGAACAACAATTTAAAACCGAGTGGAACAAACACTATTTTCTGGCAGTTTTTAATTACTTTCTGTAATTGTGTTTCCGATTTAAGCGGAAAACCAATTGGCAATTTTTAGCCGAATTTTTTGAAGAAAATAAGAGCTATTACACTCGACCCAACTTGAAAACGGTTCGTCGGAGGAGGGTAAAAGTTCGTTTCTATCCGTTTCAGACCATTTGGAGGCGATTCCCAAAATTAATTACTATATATATATATATAAAAGCTAAATACCACTCACTCACTGACTCACTCATCACGATTTCTCAAAAACTACCGAACGGATTTAAATGAAATTTGGTATGTAGTTTCCTCTAGGGCCATAGGTGCTCACTAAGAAAGGGTTTGAAAAATTTCGAAATTTTAGGGGGTTTGGGGGGAGGGGATCAAAGTTACTAAAAATCCCCATAAAATACATAGTATAATATATTTATTGGTATATTTTTTTGGTTAATATACTTTTAACGTTGATTTCTCTATCGATACATACGAATCCGGAACGTGTCATCTATCTATATATTTTGCTGCCCCGATCTATATATTTATCATCAAATCTAATTAATGATGTGTCTAAACATGGTGAAATCTCAAACAATATATACTATTTATGAGTTAGATATTCCAATTAAACAAACGATTGTACGGTTATAAGTCTTGCGAATTTTTTTTGAAGGGTTTAAATATTGGTAATTTGGATTTTTGATTTTGTTGCCTACAGACTGATCACAATTTCTTAAAATGTATACAGTCTTGAAACAAGAAACCTTAGGCCATAGGTGCTTACTAAGAAAGGGTTTGAAAAAATTCGAAATTTTAGGGGGGGGGGGGGTTTGGAGGGATCAAAGTTAATAAATCACGATTTCTTCAAAACTACCGAACGGATTGGAATGAAATTTGCTATGTAGCTTCCTCTAGGGCCATAGGCACTCGCTAAGAAAGGGTTTAAAAAATTCGAAATTTTAGGGGGGGTTTGGGGGATCAAAGTTATTAAAATCATAATTTCAGATCTTTTATTAATATGACAATAGTGCTTTTATTATTTAAGATCTATATATATATAAAATACTACTCACTGACTGAACACTTAAAAAGAATACAATTACGTTTAAAAGGCTGAAAAGACCAACCACCAAGGGCAACGCCGTATGGGTCAGCTAGTATATATATATATATTTTTTTATTCCTGGATTGATAAGTTGTACTTGCTTGCTGATAAGTGGATTGATAATTGCTGATTTTTTGGTGAAAGGGTCCTAGTAGGATTCTTCAGATACCCTTTTTTTTCGATCCGATTCAAAATGGCGGAGTTACAACGATTAATCGTTTTTGGGTACCTAGGGATTTAAGTGTATATAAGTATATGGGTTTTTCCCATCTTGCTAAAATGACAGTAAATATGCTTCAAAATAACTGAAATTTTAGTGGAAGGTTCCTTGTAGGATATCCCAGACACTGATATTTTATATTTCGATTTTACACAAAATGGCGGTTTGTTTGATTCAAACCAATATGGCAAAGTTAGAGCGAGGAAATTGCATTATTTCTCCCACTCATAAGCCCGTGTGCAGTTTTTGAGCTATATCGTTCGAAAGGTATTTAAATATACTACAATCCTGTGCAAAGGTATTTCAGGGACAGTCCCCGGAGCAAAGAACAAAATTGATAGGAAGCTCCAGATACATTATTTTTTCACTATCCGTGTAAGGTTTTTGCACAATTTCTTCCACTCATAAGCCCGTGTGCAATTTTTTAGCTATATCTTTCGAAAGGTAATTAAATTTACTACAATCCTGTGCAAAGGTAATTCAGATACAATCCCCGGAATAAAGAACAAAATTGATATTAAGCTCCTGATAAATGATTTTTTCACTATCCGTGTAAGGTTTTCGCGCAATTTCTCCCACTTATAAGCCTGTGTGCAATTTTTGAGCTATATAGTTCGAAATGTAATTAAATTTGCTACAATCCTGTGCAAAGGTAATTCAGTTATAGTCCCCGTAAAAAGGAACAAAATTGATAGGAAGCTCCAGACAAATGTTTTTTTCATTATCAATGTAAGGTAATTGGGAAATTTCTCCCAATCATAAACCCGTGTGCATTTTGTGAGGAATATAATTCGAAAGGTAATTAAATTTACTACAATCCTGTGCAAAATTATTTCAATTACAGTTT
>JAGFPH010000983.1:266379-277822 GCA_018207615.1 Philaenus spumarius
TGGAACGCTAAGGATGGTAATGTTTATCCAGAGTGAGCATGCGCCCAAGAGCTTGCGTATTTCTAACCGACTGTGGAACGCTAAGGATGGACATTTTTATCAGTGTTTGTATTGAAACAAGATATCCTATCATGAAGCGTGAATAAAGTCACTTTTGAACAAATGAGGTACCTCTGTTGGTTATTCGGGTGTAAACGAGTAACGAAAAGTAAATATTGTGGACTCTAGCCACTACTTTCCGAAAATTTTCCACGATTGATCGCTTTATTCAGCATTTTATTTTATGTTTTGTGAGAGCATTAGGAATTTAGGCAGCCATGACTTTTCTCTAGACTTATTCTCCAGGGAATTACCGTTCCAGCTTTAAACTACCTGTCTTCTGGGCATGCCCAAGAAGGACTAACTCTATCATAATTATTATAATTTGGCATTACATTTTCCAGCAGGCAACATACTGGCAAGCTATTTCCTGCTGCCCGTATCGATCACGTTTTGTATGTTTTTATTGTCCTTTTTTAAGACTGATCCATCCCTTTAAGAGGGAGAAAAATTTATTTCTCAAAGCTAAAAAATTATACAAGAAAAATATTCCAAACTGCAAAGAGTATGCGTTTGCACTCATTTCCTCAGTTTTGCCTGTTTTTGATGGCAATTTACTGGAGGTTCTCCCCCCCCCCCCCCCCGATGGTGTTGAAACTATGTGAATCAATTTTGAGATCTCCTTCACTTGGACACACATCGAAAAGTGAAAAGACAATTTTTCTGGGTCTTTTCGATTTCTTATACATTTATGAGTGGTTTCATCCACTCAATTCACCTAAGGCGGTTAAAAAATGAAAGAAAACGTTCAGAACTAACGAAAAAGAAAATAGACTTATTTCATTTCAGCTCATTTTATCTGTTTTCCCTGAACTTGAACTCAATTTGGAAGCAGTTTGCAACCCCGAAGGTTATCTGAAAAGTACTTCAGATAGTCTCACTACCCCGTTCATTTCATGTTTTTTTTTTAAATTAGAAGTGGTTTAACCCTCGACGGTGAACCCTTGTGGTGCATTTCTTGGTCGGTTTCTATGAGGCTACTAAATTTCTAAATTTTAATAATAATTTGTGCAATCCATAGCATTTTTTGGAGGTATCATTATCGTTGTTGTGAAAAAAACCATAAAAATGGTGGCTTTTGCATTTTTAGAGTGGCGCCGGGATTTTAAAACCGCGAAACCCCAATTTTTTTACCCAAAAAGTACAAGTGCTCTGGTTCGTGGAACATTTCCTGAGGTCATACCTCGCCTTTTAAATGGAGTATAACACAGATTTGTATTGGAGCTTCGGCTATCTTTGGGTGAAGTCTAAACAGCAGCGACAAACTGTATTATACTGGCAATTCCTACCCCCGCACCCAAGTTAGGATATTCATTCTTTGAGTTGAACCGGCCAATGTATACGACGCTTCTAGAGCCGTCCTTTGTCGTATTTTAACAACTTTTCGTTCTATATTATTGGATTTACGAAACCTAGTACTAAATATTTAAATTCGTTAAAATATGATTGTATTAAAGCAAATTGCTTGGGGTTCACTGAACCAGTGAACTTATAGCACAAGCCGCCACTGCTTGAGAAGTAGAATTATAACATAGGGGTGCTGAACAGTATGGAGACGTTTTAATATTTCGTATGTAAGGATAATTTGAAGGTAGATGTGATTGAGGAACCTACTCTATGTAAAAATACCATTTTATTAAGATTTCAAAAAATCTATAAGCTATCTTGGATCCGCTATTTTGAATGTACCTTTGTTTTTTTTTAACGGGAAGGCCGTCATGTAATACATCATTTCGATGTAGAATTTCAAGAGAAAAAACTGTGAAATTTGAACATCCATATTATCCTTAATCGATTAAAAATGGGGGCCAAAAAACAATCGAAATTGTGTTTTCCGATTTCGCCCCATTTTGCAGTAATATTTTTTCTTTAATATTAATTATTAGATTTTTTGGATTTAGAAGAGTTAAATAAGCTATTTTAGCTAATTTTTAGTTAAAGCAATTCTGATTTTTTCAAAATTGATTTCGAGTGGTTCAACCAAATACTCCCAAATATCGTTGCATGGTATATCTTTTGAAAGCTAATTTAATTCTAAATAAAATTAACTAATAATAATAATAATAATAGTAAAAATAGGACGGCAAAGTCGGAAAACACGATTTCGTTTTTTTGCGCCATTTTTAATCCGTTAAAGATATCGGTTTTAACGGGGAAAATTTCACCGTTGGTTTTTTTTGGAATTCTATATAGAAATGATGTATTACATGAACACTTTCCCATAAAAAAAACAAACAAAGTTACATTCAGGATGATGTATCTAAGATGGCAGACAATTTTTTTGAAATCTTAATAAAATAGTATTTTTACATAGAGTAGGTTCCTCAATCACATCTACCTTAAAATTTCGTTTATATACGAAATATTAAGCCGTTTTTAGACTTTCCGGACACCCGGTATATTACCGTAGACAAATTACTTTTACATTTACAAAAAAGTTTGATTTAATAATACTTTGATGGTCAACATGGTAAGTTACAATTTTTAAGTTCCAAAGGATATAATCCTTATGTGTATTTCCAATATTATTTGGTCAACCAGTAAGTTTAAACTAAATAAATCTTCAGCCTTTATAGACATACAAATAATTAACTCAAAATGGCGGATCCAAGATGGCTCATAGATTTTTGAAATATAAATAAAATAGTATTTTTACATAGATTAGGTTCCTCAATCACATACACCTTCAAATTTTTCTTACATACGAAAAATTAAGCGGTCTCCAGACTTTTCAGCACCCCTGTTGTATATTTTATATAAAAAAAATTCAACAACTAAATTTCAAAAATTCATAATGTTTTCAGTCTTTTCCCTGGAGCCTAAAAGGTGAACGAATGGCGTTTTGAATTTCATCACGGGTATTAATAAGTCAGTAAATTTATATCGCTCGTCGTAAGAACACTCTACTGGCAAAGTTATGTAAACCCTTCTGTACTTAATGGCTTTTCTACAACAAAGGTTTTATTAACGAGTTTTAATCTGTTCCTTCCACAAAGATGTATGGATTGTTTTACAATAAACAGCATCTATCGGGCAACACATTTATTAGAAACTGTTTGAGTAAAATCGCAACCATTTAAACACTTTATTGAACCGGTAAACCACTTTTTTGTACGGCCGTCATATCTATTTCCAAAAAGGGGATTTAGTGCCATCAGTACTACTTAAAACTAAATTTTGGTCACATAATTAGACATTTATTACAACTTTTTGTTTTGATTACATGACAGTTATCCACACTGACACTTCCCCACAGCTCTTAGACGCGGCTACCTGTTTAGTGACTCAGAAATAATCTCGACTAACAGTTCCACACACAGCCCCCCCCCCCCTCCTAACCTATGGCAACAGAAATGCAAGAATAATAAAAAAAAACCTAAAAGGTTCTAACCTATAGTATTTAGTCACAGTATGTTTACCTGTATTCAGCATTTAACAGTAGAATGTAAAACAACGTCGTTGTCTTCAACAATATTTTCAATACACAGTGCATTGCGTTCTTCGCACGCCAATTTTAAGCCCATGTGCTTAAAATATTAGTGATTATTACGTAGACAGGTTCAAAAATAAAAAATAAAGTACTTTCTACTAATTTAGACTATAAATATAAAAAATAAAAGGTCAGCTCTTAGCACAGGAAATATGAAATTTGCGTAGCAGTGAACGTGTTAAGTGTACCCTCCCCTCCTTTGTTCAAAAGGAGTCCAGGGATATTTTTCACCTCCCCAAGAAAACTTTTAAAATTACCGAATCCAATTTGGCTGTTCAGGTGAAATATTAACCCACACAACATAGAGTCTGTACCTTTACAACGTCAGTGAATACACAAAGACCTATAACACTCCTAGAGGCCACACCAAGTAGTGACCCAGCAGCTCATGCTTAAACTCTTGTAAAAAATAAAATAAGTATATTTATGTCAAATTAAACGGCACATAACATTTAAAACATATTTTAGTGCTAATTTCTTTAAAGAAAAATACCTGACAATTAATAATATACATATTTTTATTTCCCTGGGACCTTGAGGGGGCCTTTTCCCCCTCTGCCCATATTTATGGGCGCCCATGCCGCCTTATTTGACCGAAATAAGGAAACTTTACTGTGCCGTATATTATCAACAAGGCACTGATAAGTAGAACAATCTAGTGAAGAGGTTCCAGTTATCAGTAGGCAGTGTTAATATGTGCGCTACTTAATGCGACAGTGCTATAAAATCTGCGCGATAAGGCTTTATTATAAAGTGATAACGTATCTCGGTAATAAAAGGTAAGCTTGATGAAAGTACTAAACTAATGTGAAATCGTTGGCAAACAAGGTTTGCTGTTGATGCTGGGTTTTCTGAAATTAGTTTATAGGCTTACGTAGAGGTAATGGATTTTTATATTGTCTGCATAGTCTCGTAGCAATGTAACACAGGAAAATAAATGGTAGCAGCAACTGGCACATACTTTCTTACAAACATATTTAAATTATTAAACAGATACACTGTGACTTCATAATTGTAGGAGGGGTAGGAGAGGTGATTTATTAAAAGTAGGAGATTAACTAATAAATATTACTATTATTATCTAGAGCGAAAACTATTATATCGATTTCGAACAAATTTGCACCAAACACGTCAATTAGGCCTGTATAGATGCACGAAAAAAGGTTTTGAATTTTTTTGAAAAAACAGCCCCCTTTATGGCCAAAAATCCCCAAAATCAGTTATTATTATTAGGTAAACGAGAATTTTTAGAAATATGGTGTTTTTGCATATCGTAGGGTACATTAAAGGCTACAAATAAGGCAAATTTTATCAAAATCGTATAGCCGTTTTTTATAAAAAAATAATAACTGAATTTTGGGGATTTTTGCCAAAAGGATGGTTGTTTTTAAAAAAATTTCAAAACCATTTTTGTGTCTCTATACAGGCCTACTTGACATGTCTGGTGCAAATTTGTTTGAAATCGATCGAATAGTTTTCGCTCTAGCTTTGTATACATACAGACATACACACAGACAGACATTTGGTAAAAAATACTTTTTTGGGCTCATCGGGTTCCAAAACGGATATTTCCACAAAAATCTCAACATCAATTTTTTTTGCGATCACTATACTTTCTCTATACTATAGTATAGTAAAAAAGTAATAGTTTTAGTCAATTCATTAAAAACCAGGCAAAGTACTGAAAAATAAAAAAATTTTTGCGTACAGCTCCAATTTAGATGCAGTTTTCTGCATTGTATTCAGAAAAATACAAGGAAAAAATTCTACTACGTATGACCAGTGGAAATGCATCGTGGTTGCATAAAGTACATCTAAAATTACATAATTTTTTTGAAAAATGGATGAAAGCTGCGAAAATCGGTACTTGGGGGTTTTTGAGGGCGCCGAACTCATTTCTGACCATGGGAAAAGCTCCCGGTGCACCAAGGGTGCTCTGGGGGCGATGGGGGGGGGGGAGGTTATTTTCCGAAATTGCGATAGAGACTTGAAAATTTCCTCTCAGGGGTTTTTGGGGGCACTGATTTCTTTTCTAACCATGCGAAATGCCCTCTGGGAGGGGGGTGGGTGACGGTGGGAAATTTCTGAAGTTGAGACAGAGACTTGAAAATTTAATCTCGGGTATATTTGGGGGCGCTGATTTAATTTCTGGCCGTGAGAAATGCCTCCGGTGCACCGGAGGGGGAGGCTCTGGAGGATATGCATAATGGTTTATGAAAAGGAGACATTATACAATTTTCAAAGGAAAGAGAAAGAATTAATTCATACATTTTCCAAATATCCTGTTTATTCTGTACTAGTAACAAAAATTTGAAATAGTAAATACAAACATGCGTAATGTATAAAATAAAATATTCTCATATACACAATTCTTGATTTCCAAAATTATTTATAAGCCTCCATTATCACCGTCGACTTCTTCCTCACTTCGTCGCTGGCATCCATATCGCTTGATGGCTTTGAGCAGTTGGTGCCTACAAAATTCTTACAAGAAATTGTGCAGGCAACGTTCCGTGAGGAAATTTTCAAGTCTCTGTTGCAACTTCCAAATCCCCCCCCCCCCCCCCCGGTGAATAGGGAGCATTTCGCATGATCAGAAACCCCGAGTACTGATTTTCGCGGCTTTTCATAAATTTTTAGAGGTTTCAAAAAAAATTATGCACTTTTAGATGCATTTTAGGCACACTCGATGCATGTCCGCTTTCTCCCGAAACTGGTCATATGTAGACTTTTTTCCTGGTATTTTTCTGAACACGAAAACTGCATCCACATCGGAGCTGTAGGCAAAAATTTATTTATTCGGGTCGGAATCGTACTAGTTTGTCTGGTCTATAAGAAATAAACCAGAGAATTGCGAGTTAACCAAAAATATGGTATTAAAAAATGAATCAACACTTCGTATATTCATACCGAACTAACCATTAACAATAACCTTGACGTGGATAAATAATTATACATTTGTAGTGGGGAGTGAAAGGAGGTGAAGGTTTCCAAACACAGTATAACTGTATTGGGAAACACCATTTTCATAACATTTGAACAACATTTTTGGTCCGTTATAGTGTTTTCCAAGTATCTGAATACATGTAATACCTCAATATATCCGTAACGCCTTTTCAAACGATGCAGTATCAAAACATATACAATTTTGGAGTACTAAACATAAATATATGTTAAACTAGCTGACACGTACGGCGTTGCCCGTGGTGGTTAGTATTTTCAGTCTTTTTAACGTAATTGTAATCTTTTGAAGTGTTCAGTTAGTGAGTGGTATTTGGCTTTTATATATATAGATCTTAAATAATAAAAGCACTATTGTCATAATAATAAAAGATCTGAAATTATGATTTTAGTAACTTTGATCCCCCCAACCCCCTCCTAAAATTTCGAAATTTTTCATACCCTTTCTTAGAGAGCGCCTAAGGCCCTGGAGGAAGCTACATACCAAATTTCATTCCAATCCGTTCGGGCGTGATTTGAGGATGATGAAAAACGCATTGAAAACGCAAGGAAAAATGCAAAAACGCCTATTTCTGGCGTAATTTTGTGAGAATCTCAAACATTTTTTAACAGACTACTTTTAGGCCTTAAACGAACCTAAGTACCAAATTTCAACATTTTCTGCCAATTAATTCTCAAAAAAGCTGAGAAAACGCAAACAATCGCTAGAAAAACGCGAATATTGGGCGTATCTTTGGGATGTTTTCAAAATCCGTTCTTAGTGCGCGTCTAAAGGTCCAACTGAACATGCATGCCAAATTTGAACTCATTTGGTTCAGTAGATTTTTAGTTCTGCTGATGAATGAATCAGTGCCATTTCGCTTTTATATAGATAGATATACTAAGTTCTATTTATTTTAATATACTAGGGAGACCCCTGCGTGCTCCTCACGCCAACCCCGTTGGAACCTTCTATACACATAATTGTGTTATTTTTTTTATATATTAAAGATGTAGGATTAATAATTAGCTAAGATGGTAAATAAATGTTGAAATCAAATTATTCCGTACGTTTTATAACAGCAGTTATATAATAAAGGTTGAAATAACCACAAGTATCAGCACTACACTTTAATAAAAACCTAACCTAAAGGTTAGAAATGCAAATGATTGCTTCACAGTTTGAAATCAGCTGTTAATGGAAATATTAACGCCAACAGCTGATTACTGTATCAACAATAAACGTAATTTATTTATTATTTAGTATTGCTCATCCATTGTAGTAAAATATTTTGTATATTTTTTGTTTGTTTTTATGTTCAGTAGATGCTGCTGTTTAAAAAAAAGTATATAAAAACATGCTTGTAGCGTTGTGTTAAAGATTGTATGTAATTGGTGAAGAACTTTCGTAAATTTGAGATTTTGAACAAACGGACATTTTCATTTTTATTTATACAGATATGCAAATTGTCATGTATAATAACTATGAAAAAATCCAGCTTCATTATTAGAAATTAACAGTGCTAGAAAAACACATGAAGGTCGTCAGTATTTTACTTTTACTCTATACTATAGTATAGAGAAGGTATAATAGCGATCGCAAAAAAAATCAATGTTGAGATTTTTGTGGAAATATCCGTTTTGTTACCCCCTGAGTCCAAAAAAGGGTTTTTACAAAATGTCTGTCTGTATGTATGTATGTCTGTATGTATACTAAGCTAGAGCAAAAACTATTCGATCGATTTCAAACAAATTTGCACCAGACATGTCAAGTATGACTGTATAGATACACGAAAAACGGGTTTGAAAAATTTTGAAAAACAACCCCCTTTTTGGCAAAAAAAACCCCAAAAAATCACTTATTTTTTTATAAAAAACGGCTTTAACGATTTTGATAAAATTTGACTTATTTGTAGCCTTTAATGTACTCTACCATATGCAAAAAACTAAATTTTTCTAAAAATTCTCGGTTAGCTAATAATAATAATAACTGATTTTTGTGGGTTTTTTTGGCCACGTTTTTCCAAAATTTATCGAAACCTTTTTTCGTGCATCTATATACAGGCCTAATTGACGTGTTTGGTGCAAATTCGTTCGAAATCGATCGAATAGTTTTCTCTCTAGATAATTGCATATATTATTTCTCAAGACTATTTTTTTGTCGGTACGCCATAACTTCCTTAATACATCATCAAATTACATGAATGAGGCATCATTTTAAAGCTTTCCTTAACCACTACACGGGAAAAATAGACAAACAGCTTAAAATTCATGTTTTAATAACAAAAATTGATTTAAAAAACTTTTATATTATACTCTGTATGTTCCTAATGAAAGGCGCCATCTACTAACCATCTGTTTAACTAGCATGACAGCTGTTAGTTAGATTGTTTACACTGTAAGATTGTATAGGAAAACTGTTATTTATAAGCAAATGTAAATAAATAAACTTAATTAACTGAATTAAATCAACGTGTTAAATCAGGTAAATGTAGGCCTACTCCGAACTTGCGAAATATTCGCACGGGTCAGCTAGTAATAATAATATTTATCAGTTAATCTCCTACTTTAATAAATCACCACTCCTACCCCACCTACAATTATGAAGTCACAGTGAATGTGCTAATAATTTAAATCTGTTTGTGAGAAAGTATGTGCCAGTTCCTGATACCGTTTATTAAAAAAAAAAACGCGCTGAAATGTTGCCATTCTCTTATAGTAAAGCAGAGTCTTTAAAAGGCATACAAAACTCCATCGAAAAAAGAGATAATTCAGCACAATCACATACATTTCTAGATATGTAAATGTATTGTTTTTGCACTTAATAATATTACATCAAAACACATCTCAGTTTTTAAAAAAATACTCTTTCTAATAACTTTCTTTGTTAAAGTTAAACGAACATTTACTAATGCAGCTATACACACAATCATACTGCACTAGGCGGCAAGGTTTGACGCTTTGAGCCTCATCTTACGCTCCTGGTTTGTGGTATAAATATTTTACGAAATTGGATTATGACACCTAAAACTTAAATGAGTGAAAAATGTTTAATTCTTTCAGTATGAGTACCTTTTAGAACGATTAAATTATGTGAAAATAGTAAATAACGTTTTCATAGAACGATACAGAACAAACATTGTGTGTATCAATTACTGTCGTAAAGAGAATAACAGTTAAAGGAATTATTTAACAAAAAACGTCTTCTATATAATAAAAATGAAATGCTGTTCATTGGTAAGCGCATCACTTGAGAACGGCTGGACCAATTTGGCTATTTTTTGTTTTAAAATGTTAGCAATAGTTCGAATTAGGTTATTATGAAAAGAATTTTTTTTTAAAATCCCGGAAAATTTTAAAATTCGGAAAAACTTATCACTATTTTTTCGATAAATCCTTTTTACTTTCTCACTATACTATAGTGTAGAGAAAGTATAGTGATCGCAAAAAAAATCGATGTTGAGATTTTTGTGGAAATATCCGTTTTGGGACCCCGTGAGTCCAAAAAAATGTTTTTTTTTTACAAAATGTCTATCTGTATGTCTGTATGTATGTATGTGTGTCTGTATGTATACAAAGCTAGAGAGAAAACTATTCGATCGATTTCGAACAAATTTGCACCAGACATGTCAATTAGGCCTGTATAGATACACGAAAAAAGGTTTTGAAACATTTTGAAAAACCACCCAAAAAATCAGTTATTATTTTTTTATAAAAAAAAGGCTCTAACGATTTTGATAAAACTTGGCTTATTTGTAGCCCTTATTGTACTCAAAGGCTGAAGTAAGTCTCGAGAGTGGAGGAACTCGAAACGCGTCGACAAACTCAAATAAAAGGGTTAAGCTAGGATTGGCGAAAAATTGTACTCTAACAAATTGTATATACTTGTTTTTAATTCGCTTGACTAAACGAAACACGACTCGATCAAATCAAACATCCGACGAAATTTAAACATTTTGGTTGAATACCATTGAAAGGTTTGATCTCGATAAAAAAAACAAATGCGTGGAATTTTGAGGGACAATACGAACACCAACTTTGGTGGTTTAAAAGTTTGAAATCCTGTGCAACTAATACATTGACTGTGTAGAATTTTATAATATCAAAGAACAAAAACGTGATCAAGAAGGCTGGAAGCAGTGAAACATTTCCCTTTCTCCTAGAACAATCAATCCCGTCTACAATGACTCAGTAATATTTGAAGCTTATGTTAACTATAATAATTTTTTGTAAATAATTTAAATTAAATATTAATTAAACAGAAGTATAAGTAGGCCATGGTACATTTTTTGTTTCTCGTTCTTATCAATAGGCTATAATCGGGCTAACAAAATGTATCGAAAAAACTTAAACTTCTTTAAAAATAAAAATATTTTATATTTTTCAAACCTGGGTACATTGGGCGGTCTTTTGGTGCACGGATAGTTGTGTCCGGAAATGGTCACACTAATCTAACTCCATGGCATTATAGTAGTAATGGAAGTGTCGCTCAACTATCACCACAGACTAAAACACCCCCCATAGTTGTGCAAACACCCCCTACTCACACAAAGTAATGTCTTGCTGGAAATTAATCATCCTGTGGTTTAAGGGTAAGGGGTTCTCCGGTCAATATTACCGCAAATGTGTTTATAGTAAAACTAAAAGTTATATTGTTTGTGTCTAAATGAAAAAATCTGGAAATTGGTTGACCGTGCAGGCCAACCCTAGAACTTCCCGCTTAGTTTGAATTTTAAACGCTTAAAATGAGTTTTTTTGTTAAAATACCAAAAAACGAAAATTTGTGAATTTCTAAACAACGATAACTTTTGAATGCGTCGTTCGATTTTCATTTTAAAAAAAGCATTCTACGCAGTTTTTAAAGCAAAAAAAGAAAATGTACAGGTTTATATTGATTGGTTGAGAAATCTGGAA
>JAGFPH010000983.1:277832-302016 GCA_018207615.1 Philaenus spumarius
AATGTACAGGTTTATATTGATTGGTTGAGAAATCTGGAAGATATGTTAAAAAAATACCAAAAAATACCAAAAAACGAAAATTTGTGAATTTTTAAACAACGATAACTTTTGAATGCGTCGTCCGATTTTCATTTTCAAAAAAGCAGTCGACGCAGTTTTTTAAGCACAAAAAATGTATACATGGTTTTATTATGATTTTTTCGCACGCTTTAAAGTTATTTTTAAAAAACATAAAAATTCCAAAAAAAATTTAGGTTATTTTTTTAAATTTCTTCGGATTGGCTCGATGGATTAACTCTCAAATCTAATCAGATCTAAGTTTTGATACACCCTTTCGAATGACATGTCGTAGAATTCAATCGGTTGATTCGTTTTTGAGAAACTGTACGACAAAAAATTATTTACACACATACATCCACACACACACACACACACACACACACACACACACGGTCGGACACCTCGGCGGGAATAGTCAGAATGGCTTCCTGGGACCTCAAAACGTGGAGATTTAATGAAAACTCGACTTTCGAAAATCGGACCGAAATCAATAACTTCCCTTTATTGGTAGCGATAAGTTAAAAAAAATGTTATTGAAACACAAACTGATCTGATCTGTCTCTGATATTTGTAAAACTATCTCCATTGATTAATTCTGAAGCAAGTAAAAACTATAAATTGAAATGCTTTAACTTTCGTGTGTTTTCGTTTAACCCTAACCATTCAGGAGGACCTAGTTTTATTTGTCTGTAGTTTTTAAAACTCTTAGTGAGAAAATGTATTGGGATTGAATATACTGTGTTCTTATAAATTGCACTTAATTATTACATAACTATAGGTCACATGAGCTACTTACTTTAAAAATACATATTTGTTTAAAGTAGAAGAAATCTTCAAAAAGCTTCCGAAGGTATCTTTTGAACAAGCAGCGGGGACAAGTGGAATTATGCCTAATACGAAAAAACACAAATTTTCCGAGTAACCAAACCACATCGCTCAACGCATTTCTTTGACGTGGCGTGCACTCCAGCTCATTTTGACTACTGCCCCTCTGGTGGTTTTGCCTCACTATTGTGCGTCTGGACTTTAGTTGGCAGTACGGGAAAGGCTATGCTAATGCATTTCATATGAAGTTTCCGTACTACTACCCGCACTGCTGACATCGGGCGCTCTATGAATTCACTGAATGTGTAGATGATTACGTAATTTTGTAAATGGTATATAATTAAAGCTAATGAAACTGTCTTTCCTCATGTGACACCAAGTAATTTATATAAATTTGTTATATATTTTGTATAGGCTTTTATAACTGAAACGTAACTGAAAATGACATAATAAATTTAGTAAGCGTGGATTATTTTTAATTTTCGCTCAAGCACAACCTTTTCAAGCGGAATAAATAAGTTTAATTTTTGTAATTTGATTTTTTTACTTGTTTTGGCGGTAGGAGTTGCGGATGTCAAGAGTTATAATTGGGTATTTTGTAAATGGTGCCATCGCAGTGTTTCTGCTTGCCTTTGTATAAATTTAAACGCAATGTTTAACAGTTATATATATTTTTATACTAATGTACCAATATATGCAATGTGGTTTCACAAACACACCCTAAACCAGCCGAGAACAAAAAAGGCCGTAGCCATCAGGGGAGAGGGTTAGTGGATCAAATAGGCACATAGGTTTAAAATTGGCGCAATGCTCTGTGTATTGAATTTTTTTATAAATACGGGTTTTGGCGTGCGAAGCACGCATTGCACTGTCCATTGAAAATACTCTCAATACGGGGGTTGGCGTGTGAAGCATGCAATGCACTGTGTATTGAAAATACTCCTAATACGTTGTTTAGCGTGCGAAGCACGCAATGCACTGTGCGTCGGCCGCTTCTCATAGTGTTCAGTGTCAGGCTCACATCCTTAGCAGTGAACGTGTTAAAAGGGTTTAAATTCAAATCCCCGGTATTGTAAAATAAAAATATTGTAATATTTAGTTTTAAATATATCTTCCTCTGGTTGCGTGTAATGCACTGTGCGTTGGCCGCTTCTCATAGTGTTCAGTGTCAAGCTCACATGTGCGTCCTTAGCAGTGAACGTGTTAAAAGGGTTTAAATTCAAATCCCCGGTCCTGACATCCCCCCGAATAGTTTTCCTGCCTACTGCCTTGGAACAAACTAACACTGAACAATGAAATGGAACAGAAGAGGAATTCCTTATCTGTTTACAGGAAACGCTACCTTTACCAATTTAACTTGATGTTTGAACCTGGATAAAAAGGGCTAAATTTAACCTAAAAAATGGGGCATCGGCCGGGAAACGAACCCGGGCCGCTCTCGTGGCACGCGAGCATTCTACCACTGAACCATCGATGTTCCATTTTGTTAGGTCCAGTAATTTTTGTTATCTTAGGTGCCAAGTCTTATAACACTGACGTAACAGTGTAAAGGAACGTTAAATGTGAAACAGCTGTTTCTGGAATTGTTCAATTAATTATTGTTCTCTCTATGACTGCGAATATATAATTTTATTTGTAACTAGGGGAGACCCCTGCGTGCTTCGCACGCCAACCCCCAATTGAAACTTCTAAAAACATATGCTATGTTTTATTTATAATAAAGGTGTACGATTAATAATAACCTCAAAATTAAGATGGTAAATAATGTTAAATGTTCAAATTAAGTATTTCTTATATTTTATAACAGCAGTTATAATAATGGTTAAAAGAACCAGCAAGGCTCAGGTCTACATTTTAAAACCCTAACCTAAAAGCTAGAAATACAAAAATAGTTGCTTCAAATTTTGGAATCAGCTGTTAATGGAAATATTGGAACTAGTAGCTATATTATCTGTTATTTTATTCAATTGGTTGCTATGGTAAGAAATGTAAATACATGTGTTGGTTTATCATTGTAAGCCTAACCTAAGAATTTTTTCCGACTAAATTTACAAATATTGAAATAAAAAAAGGTTTTTATCGAATTGAATTATTAGCCTATGTTACTCAGGGATAGTGTAGCTTTTTATTAGTAAAACTATTTTTTCAATCGGTTCAATAGTGCCAGAGATTACCCCCTACATACAAACAAACAAACTTTACCACTTTATAATATTAGTATAGATAATTTAAGGAAGTCTTTAGTGCACTGTTTTGTAAAAGTTGAAATTTGCCGTTTTAAAATAATGAAAAGAGTTTTGCCTATCAATAATTAGAGAATACTATATGTACAAATAAATGTAGATACTCTTATCGCACTGAAAAATATTAAATAACGTGATAGTTACGTTACTCACAAACAAAATTAGATCGTTGAAAACGTTTTCAGAGAAAATATGAAAGTTCGACGAACTTTGACTACACATGTAAACAATGTCCTCAGAATTGTCGTGAACTTCAGTGTTCATACAATATTGATTTATGCAACTTCCGGCGATATGAATGTGTAATCTAAAGAAGAACCTCTGACGCTTTATGAATTCTAATATTTTCATTGTTGTCGAGTAGCCGTGTTTTTGCAGATTATTACATTTTCTGCTTCAAAACTAATTTACATGCTGCGAGCATCTCTTTTTCTTTACTTTAGTACTAACTGTAATAACACGTAGTGTTATGAGTCTTGAAATTACAGTACCTGCTATGGTACAGGATTATTCTTAATAATATACAGGGTGTATAAAAAAACCTTTCAGGACTTTGGGATATGATTCCTCATGCAAAAAGTAAGAAAAACGTTCCTATAAACATAGGTCCGAAAACGCTTCGTTTTCCACATATCCGCCATTTTGTTTTTTGTACAAAATAATGCATATCTAGAGAACGGTTTGACTGATTGAGTTTAAACTTGGCATGAAATTTAACCTGACAATGATATACCTCAAGAAAAATAAAAGATTAAATTCAATAATGCGTTTAAAATGGCGGCTGTTTGAAAATTTCAAACCTAAATTACTCCAAAACCGTACATTTTAACGAAAAATGTCAAGACACCTTTTTTGTAGCCCTTTTGGTTCCCTATCGGATTGTGTGACTGCCAAAACAATCGGATGAAGGATAACAATTCACTTATGTGTACTAATTGGTTTGTTCAACCCGGCATCCTATACCAACACAGTAAATACTACAATATTGTATGGACATTTGTTGTCATTACCTTTTAACTTAGCTATTATCCTTCGTCCGATTGTTTTGAAAGTTACACCATCTGATAGGGAACCAAAAGGGCTACAAAAAAGGTATCATGACATTTTTCGTTAGAATGTACGGTTTTGGAGTAATGTAGGTTTGAAATTTTCAAACAGCCGCCATTTTGAAACGCATTATTAAATTTAATCGTTTATTTTTCTTGAGGTATATCATTGTCAGGTTAAACTTCATGCCAGGTGTGAACTCAATCAGTCAAACCGTTCTCTAGATATGCATTATTTTGTACAAAAAACAAAATGGCGGATATGTGGAAAACGAAGCGTTTTCGGACCTATGTTTACCGGAACGTTTTTCTTACTTTTTGCATGAGGAATCATATCCCAAAGTCCTGGAAGGTTTTTTTTATACACCCTGTATATACGATTTACGAAATCAAATTAATATTTTTATTACCGGTACGTTTACCAACTTTCGGTGTAGGAACGTTATTGCAGACAGCCTGAACGTATAACAATCAAATTGTTGACATATTTATATGTTTTAAGGTCACTGTAGTATTTTTTACACTTTTTTAAAAGATACGCAATCACAAAAGTGTTTATAAATATTATCAAATTACTGTAGTGATCTTGCAGCGTATAAATATGCAAACATATTGAATTTTAAAGTTTAATTTTAATTACACAGGTAGAAAAGAAAGAACAGCATAAAGAGACAATGTGATGTATGTATTCCGAGTGGTTTTGGTATCAATTCTAGCTACGCACATCAATCTTTTTTTTAAACTAAACTCTTTAGGAATCTTTGGTTTGCCGATTATATGCTGATTATAATTGTTAACTCTTGTCACAATAACATTTTGCACTAATTAAGTTGAAGAAATAAGACATTTGAATATCAACTTTTGAAAATAATAAATAAGTACTCTCAAAATAAGTACATACAATTAATTGCTTTAAGAAGATTTCCCAGAGAAACTGACTACCAAAGAGACTTAGGCAGTATTTTACATTCGCGACACTTGCAAAAGATTTATGAACGAAATCACAAACCCTTCCTTTTCTGTTCTTGTTTTGAGACAACTTAAAATTTGTTTTAGTATCATAAATTGAATTGGAACTTAATTTACGTGTCTGCAATCGGTAAGCGGAATTAGTTTTTTTTTTTTTTTTTTTTTTTATTCACAGACAGGATGTCATTTGTTTGAATTATTTAAATAGACATAAAACCGAGAAAAGTAAAAATAATTAGACCACGCAGCTGAACCACTGACGTGAGTTGAGCAAATTTCCAAAATTAAGTTTATAGGCCTATGTTTTAGGGTTTCAACCAACAATTTTGGGAAATAGGTCTATTCACGACGGTGCTGAATAGCTGCAAAATGGTTCGCACGCCATTCCGCATATTGGGAGTATCTTCAATACACCAAACATTGAGTGCTTCGCACGGCAACCCCACGGTAGAATCCACCACATGGATTTGAACCGGGTACTTCTATGGTATTTTACGTTTTGATAGATTTTGGGGGAACCAAGCGAGGTATAAGGTCGCGTAAAGAAAAAGAATGTGCAGAATAACATCCTACATTTACATTTGTAGAAAAAACTCAAAAACAAATTCATTCTCGTAGGAAAAATCTCAAGAAATAGTTACTTCCGGTCAAAAAACGTGCTTCCGATTGTTGGATTTTTTTGGCTAACGAACTCGTCCGAGCGACGTAGACACCAAACATGTGTACTAAATTTGAACCAAATAGGACTTAAAATGCGGCCGCTAGTGTGCGAACACATATATACGTATATATATCCTATATATGATTTTAATGACAAACCTAAACGTATTCTGGGGACCATGATCGGTGCTCATTTGCTACTCCCGACCTTGGGTCTTACCATAAGGGCCACTGCAATAGCTCATTTTTAATATGGAAATTCTCTAATAAAACCCTTAAGTTTTGTTGTTTTATTTATACCATAGAATTGACTCTTGAATCAAGGATTCCTTTCTTGATATAAGTACATTATTGTTGGTTGTTAGTTTGTTATTAAATATTTTCGTGACAATGTTCTAATTACTTGTTTTTTTTTGCGAGTGCAACTGCGTAAATGAGGAATGCCCACGACTATAATACCAGAAGGATTGATAAAATTGTAAATTTTAATTTTGATATGTTCTTATACAGTATGCTGAATATATATCGTATATCAAGAAGCTAAACTTATAAAGTATTTCCAGGCAGTTTAAAAAATAACTTATTTATATTACACAACCTAATGTTATACAGGGTGATTCACGATGATATGCAGAAAGTTCGGGAGCTCATTCTACAAGTAAAAGTAAGAAAAAAGTTATATAAACATAGGCCCGGAAATGATTCGTTTTCCAAATATCCGCCATTTGGTTTTTTTACAAAATAACTCATATGTAGAGAAATGTTTGACTGACTGAGATTAAACTAGGCATGAAGTTTAACCTAACAATGATCTATCTGTAGGAAAATAAGCGATTATATCCAATGATGCGTTTCAAAATGGAGGCTGTTTGAAAATGTCAAACCTAGATTACTCAAAAACCGTACATTTTATCAAAAAATGTAAAGACACCTTTTTTGTAGCCCTTTTGATTCCATATCGGATGGTCCCACAGTAAAAACAATCTGATGAAGGATAAAGCTAAGTTAATGATAATAACAGCACAATACGTAGATACAATATTGTTGTGTTTACTGTGTTGGTATAGGATGTCGGGTTGAACAACCCAATTATTACGCATAACTTAAGTATCATCCTCCATCCGATTGTTTTTACAGTTACACCATCCGACAGGGAATCAAAAAGGCTACAAAAAGGTGACTTGACATTTTTTGTTAAAAATGTACTGTATTTGAGTAATTTAGGTTTTACATTTTTCAAACAGCCGCCATTTTGAAACGTATAATGGGATGCAATCGCTTTTTTCTTGAGGGATTATTCATTGTTAGCTTAAACTGCATGCCAAGTTTGAACCCAATCATTCAAACATTTCTCTAGATATGAATGATTATGTAAAAAACAAAACAAAATGGCGAATATCTAGAAGCGTTTTCGGACCTATGTTTATATAACTTTTTTTCTTTACTTTTACATGTAGAATGAGCTCCCGAAGTTTCTGCATACCTTCGTGAATCACCCTGTATTATGATATGTCTGTATTGTTATGCGTTTTGTAAACGAATACCCAAAATGAACAATCCATGTGCTTTAATTTGATTGAATTAAAGAAATGGTGTATAATATTCTGTTGTCAAACATCAGAATTAAATCCGTAACACTTCACATGACGTCATAGCAACCGAAGTCACTGTGTGAGGTCAGAGCATGCTGTAAACTTCAAAGAGATGGCTTTATGATTAAATAGAGTTCTGGTTTCAATCAGAGGACAGGTAGCAGAATCTATTTTTACACCGCGCTAGTATCATGTTGCTGCTATTTTGTAAAGTATAAAGTTTGCATTATTTACGGTTATTGTTCTTTTTAGAGGAGTATCATATGAATAGCTATTACATATCACTGGAATTATTAAGGGGAGTGGAACCGAGCATGTGAACAAAAAATTCAATTTTGTTTTTATTTTACATTTTTATTCTGGGAATCGATAGCTTTAATTTGACTCATTATTAGCTAATTCCCATGGGAAAAATGAACCTTATGGTAAGACCCAAGGTCGGGAGTAGCAAACGAGCACTGATCATGGTCCCCAAAACACGTTTCGGGTTGTCACTAAAAATCATATATATATGTGTGTGTGTGTTGGAACGGCCAATTGACCGATCCAATTGGGGTTAATTAATTACATTAATTAAAATAAATTCAAAGTCAATATAACAAAGGATTAAAGCCAAAGGGTGTCAGAAAAGCCCAAAATTAAGATAAAAAAGTAGTTTCCAATGTAAAAATAGTATTTAGTAATAATTTTGAAGAATTAACTAAAATTGTGGTAGTTGAATAAGTGCAGACTATGACGTAGGCTTTAGCGACAAAGTCGAACAAAAACCTTGCAGGATCTGACAGGAATTGACTTGTCCAGTCTTGTCTAAATTTGGTAGAAATGAAATAACATTGAAAGATAGGGGTTTGTAATTTTATAAAAAAAAAGTTGTTATTATTAGATTTATGTTGAAAGGAGAATTAAATAAGCAAGGAGTAATAAAAATAATTTTGTTATGATAAATTGTTAAAAAGTTATAGACAAAAATGTAAGCGTAAACAAATCGATTTTGCAGAATTTGAATAAAATCCAAAAACAAAGTAGAGTCATTTGTAGAGTTAAAAAGGGTTAAGAAAATAAAGTAATAAAAAATATAGTTATAAAATTTAATAGTTAAAAAATAAAGTGTAAAGTCATTCTTGGGCATAAAAAGGCCAATAACTCATAAAGTTCAAATGTAATTAAATCATAAAAAATTGCATTTAATAGAGTAAATAATAGGGCATAATCAAGCCGAAGTTCAAAATAAATAAATAAATAGTTTTGTAAAAATAAAATAAATTAATAAAAAATTTTATTAATTCAAAATAAATACAAGGGAGATTAATAAAAGGGAAATATTGATAAAATAGGGTATATGTATGTGTAATAAATTGTAATGCCATGTGAGATATGAAAAGAGCTTTAAAGGGGGGGAATGAAACGCCGAAAACCAAACGAAGGCAATTAGAGTAACAACAAGCTGAATAACTAGATAACCAAACAAGCTATCGAAAATCCAACACCAGATTAGCGCGTTTCAAGACCAACCGAAGAGGATACAAGCAAGAAAAAATGGAGAATTTCAAATTTACAGGAAATAAATTTCAAAATTTAAGCAAAACTAAAGAAGTCTATAACTCAAGAATGAAGAGGAGTAGAAACGCCATTCGAATTCCAGAGAAACCAGAAAACGTCAACCAATCCATAGAAGTCAATAAAACCAAAATCCGACCACGCAAAAAGAAGTTATAGAGTTTGGGTGAAATCAATGCAAAAATTGTCAATCGACAAGTTCATACAGGCACGCAAGGCCCAAGCTCCGAGGGGAAAGTGACGTCATCGGATCTACTACGCAAAACAAAACGGACCGCACATTGTAATTCAATAAATGAAGAAAATAATTAAATTAGGCCTAATCGATGGGAAATAAAGGCACTAAAATTCATCAAATAAATCAAGAAATATATTAAGACCAAAAAATATATTTCTAGAGCAAGAAATCAGGATTTCTTGTTACATAGAGGAAGATGTTGGTTTGACAAGTTAAAAGTCGAGGATAGAAGCCTGCATCCCCTCTAACATCAGTTTAGCACGGAACGCCAACGAGTAGACATCTGACCAAGCTCCGAGGGTACTTAGAGAAAGTCAAAGGGCGATCAGTTCGGTGTGCGCTACGTTTCTAGCTCCGGCCTAAAGCTAAGTCGGGTCGTGATAATTTCGGGAGAAGAATATCCATATAAACGGCCTATCTTGCCAAAAGATACTACAATCAACTGGGAGAGGACAACTTTAATTAAGTCTAGGAGAAGACAACTGTAAGCCGAAGAAACCATTCTGGGGACCAAGGAGAACAACTTTAAATCGCTGGAAATCGACAGAAGGAATTACGCGTCGAACTTCTTGTGTTCTGTAAGTGGCAAACGATCATTGTTACTTATAATTTTAAATAAATCCCTTTTTTACAAAATAATAAATAAATTAAAATAAACTAAATAAATAAATTCAAGTAGATTCTGGGGAAATTGAATAAAGTAAACTCGTTTAGTAAATTTCATTACTCACAATGGCAAATCATCGTATGTAAATAATATAATCATTAATATACAAAATTTAATTAATAAATTAATTAATCACTTTGCTACTTTTCAATATATGTAATTATAAGTTAAAGATTAATAAATTTCATTGTGTTTTTGAAAATAATAATTTGTTGTTTCAAAGTTAATGGATTTATGTTAATTAATAAATCGTTTTGTGTTTTCAATAGAAAATTTTTGAATATATAATTTACAAATCCAATCAAATTAATCCTAAAACCATTCAGTGCTCTAGTGTAATTAAGTCAGCAGGTGAGTTATTCACGGATCACAACAAATTTAACTCCAAAGGGAACGATCCCGAAAAAGAGTCTAGAATTGAGCTAGTGTACTACACAAAAGACAAAAAAGGTCTAATTAATTTAAAATTTAAAACTTAAGAATAGGAAACAAAAAGTTTTCCTTTTCTTGCCCTCGCCAAACCTCTCAAATTGTTCTCACGGGGTAGTACAACAGAACAACGTCAAATAAGGCCTGAAAACACTTGGGTGTTATTTGATGAGGGAAAGTGTTAAAGTTAACAACAAAAGGTTGTGTTTATTGAATAAATTAAGAGGGTAGGGAGGTTTGCGCGTGGCAGTGTGTATA
The DNA here is from genome assembly GCA_018207615.1 of Philaenus spumarius. NCBI lineage: Eukaryota > Metazoa > Arthropoda > Insecta > Hemiptera > Aphrophoridae > Philaenus > Philaenus spumarius. The sequence goes on from JAGFPH010000983.1 coordinate 288,377, forward strand.
TTTGTTCGCACTCTAGCGGCCGCATTTGAAGTCCGATTTGGTTCAATTTTGGTAAACATGTTGGTTGGTTACGTCGCTCAGACGAGTTTGTTAGCCAAACAATCGGAAGCACGTTTTTTGACCGGAAGTAACTATTCTTTGAGTTGTTTCTACAAATATAAATATAGGATGTTATTCTGCACATTTTGTTTTTTACGCGACCTTATAGCTCGCTTGGTTCCCTCAAAATCGATCAAAACGTAAAATACCATAGGAGTACACGGTTCAAAGCTTTGTGATGGATTCTAACGTGGGGTTGGCATGCGAAGCACGCAATGCAGTGCGTATTGAAGATATGCCGAACACTAGGGTTGGTGTGCGAAGCACGCAATGCATTGTGTGTTGAGATACTCCCAATATGCGGAATAGCGTGCGAAGCACGCAATGCATTGTGTATTGAAGATACTCCCAATATGCGGAATGGCGTGCGAACTATTTTGCAGATATTCAGCACCGTCGTGATTCAGCACCTATTTCCCAAATTGTTGGTTGAAACCCTAAAACACAGGCCTATAAACTTAATTTTGGAAATTTGCTCAACTCACTTCAGCGGTTCAGCTGCGTGGTCGAATTATTTAATATTTTTGGTGGTATAGAAATCAAAGTATGTGAGTACAAGGCAAGTAAGTTTTCGCGCATTGTCCTACTTCTGGGCATTATCACTATTTGTTATTTGATGTCACGTTTGTTTTTTTTACACGAGCGAAGCGAATCAGTCTATAATCCAAGGCTGCAAGGTCGAGGTGCGAACTTGCTAAGAGAGTTTTCCCTTACAAATGGAACGAAAGAGAGTGTGAGTCAAAGCTAGGTACAAACAAATTCTAATAACATATTTCATACACACGCAGCTATTCAGCGCCTTCGTTAATAGATCAATTTCCCACATGTTTGGTTGAAACCGTAGAATGTATAAACTTAATTTTGGAAATTCGCTCAACTCACGTCAGCGTGGTCAGCTGCGTGGTCGAATTATTCTCATCTTAATTTGTATTGGATTTTTAAGTTTGGACAAACATAACCGTAGTCTTCTAGGTTTATGGTTTTCACTTCATATCGAGAGTTGACTTAAGGGGAGGCTACCCTGTCATCCATATTGAATCTGATTCCCATAAGAGCAATGCTACAGAATAAGTAATTTTTTACCGTTAATTCGAGGAATAAGTTTAAAAATTTGGTTTCATTTTGAAGTACTGTCATATGCGGATGTTGATTGCTGAATACATTTTCAAAATCCATTTTATTGTTTTCACAAACGTTTATATAAATAGTAAAAATAGTAAACTTGATTAATTTTTTACTCAGTTGCAAAAAGAGATATTGCAAACAAACCTTAGCAATCAACACCCACAATCTGTTTTACTTTAAGAAAAAAAAATAATAATAATAAATACAGCTTTCGTTTTTTAACAAAAATAACGCAAAAATATGTTTAATAGTGAAGGTATGTTTAGGTTATTTAACATTGAAATTGGTTGCCAACTTCGACGTTTTGAATTTAGGGAGCCGAGCGGCCGAGCCTTAAATTCTAAAAACGAATATTATTTTCTTCACACAAAAAGTTTAGCTAATGGCCAAACAAAATATTGTAAAAATATCAACAGTCCTTCATTAGAAACTAATTTTTAAAACAAAATTATAAAAGTTTACTAAAACTCCAATTCTAGAAGTAAGCAAATAATTAATACAATTTAAAATGACATAATAGACTGTTGACAAAACGAAACAAGGAACAAAGCTATTCAATTAAACAAGCTATGTTATTACTAAGTTGATTAAAAAACAATTTGCTCTTGAAAATTGTATCAAAGAAATAAGTTTATTTTTAATTAATGAACAAAGAATGGTAAGAGATCTTGTAGCAAACGGAGCGACTTCCTCCCTTATTTAAATTAAATCGATAAGCGTCGTAAAAAGTAAGTTCTCATTATAAAAATACCAACAAATATTAAATTTGTCTTTTAGGATTTGTGGTTATATTATGTCCTCAATTTAAGCTCACAGGACAAATAAACGACCGGAAATGGAAAAAGACAAAGCAGTCTAATGAGTATGGTAATATATAGGGTAATAAAATAATAATATTAAATATTACCTATTATTGGTCCTAACATTATTTTGGTCGTTAGAATGTTTTACGACGCGGTTCGGGACCGTAATCCCATTGTCATCTGTTACAGTGACAAAAAATATCTGTCACTTATGTCTACGGCTTGTCACATTGACAACGTTACAATATCGCAGACATTATTTATGATTTATTTATTTTTTATTTATTGAAATGTACGATTTTCGACACACTATGTGAGGCTTACAGTTTGCAATTTACACTTTCGAAAAACTATTACTACGAAAGAGATTTTGCTATATATTTATATATCTATTTAAAATAATACTTGAACATATATTAATGTATGATAAACAAATTAATTCAATGCAGTATATTTTTAATAATAACAAAATATACATTGATTGTTTAAATTTTAGTGTATAGCCTAAATAAAATAAACTCTTAATGTATTGATAGAACTTTTTATAAAATTAAGTAACTTCCTGGAGGCCGCCCTGAAGTAAGCGAGGACAATGCAGTTAAATATTACAAAGTCGTTTTTAAATTGGTCTCGTTCACTACGGACAGGACTGTTAAAAAGTAAATAAAGGCATCCCATACCAAGGCCGTCGCATCGCCAGGAAAACTTTTCGTGGGGAGGGGGGGGGGTTAAGTCAGGACATGTGAGCTCGGCACTGAACACTATGAGAAGCGGCCGACGCACAGTGCATTGCGTGCCAAACTCCGTATTGGGAGTATTTTCAATACATAATGCATTGCTTGCTTTGCACGCCAACCCCCGTGTAGGAAGAATGTTCAATACACAGACAATTTTAAGCTTAAGTGCTATGGACGCACATATGAGTCCGCTTTAAAATATTACTGATTATTACGTAGAAATAAGGTTTAAAAATAGAAAATAAAGTGATTTCTACTCATTTAGGCTATAAGTATAAAAAGTAAAAGGTCAGCTCCTAGCATAGGAAATACGAAATTTTCGTAGCATTGAACGTGTTAAGGTGAGGCAAACATCCTCTAGTTCGTTTGAAGGATGAGTCACATTAGAAAGCGGTGTGGGAAAATGTTTTCCCCACACCCCCGGCCCATTGCGCCAGGGCGATGCCAAGTGCCAAGATTGACGCCGATATCTGCACCTATATCAAAGACCACGAAAGAATACCGTTGAGGGACGGGCTTGTGTACACCGAGACCTTGAACGCTCCAATCGCCGCAGTGCGACGTTGTCACGTTCTTCCCACGCTTCTAACTGAATACGGCTGACTCAACGCATAATTCTTTAAATTGTCAGATCAAGCCTCGAGCGGTAAATACCTGGAGTGTTCGAGGCTAGTAGATATGGCAACGCTGCTCGCCCATCCTATTGGCCGTCTCGCAACGGTATTCTTTAGTGGTCTTTGATATAGGCTTACATCTATGCAACCGCCTTGTAGGAGCTTGGATCAGCTGACTTAGGTAGGAGGGGCTAGACGAAAGTAACAAATAATGTTTTGAAACAACTCTCGAAGTGCTGTCGTCTTGCAGTGAAACGATTCGTAAAATCGATATATCGAAGCTAATAGTTATCGGACTAACTTGCACTTCGTACAGAATGAAAGTAAATTGAATTCTCTATCCAGTAGGCAGTGTTAGTTTGTCTCCGTTGGAGAAAACAAAAATGTAGCAGACGACAATATTGTCAGCTGTGAGCTGTGGTTTGATTACGTCTGTGTAAACTACGCAGTTGTTTTATCTGTTCTAGCTTATTGTTTATAAGCTTAGAGTTTTGTTAGCGTTTGATTATATTTTTAGTTAATAGTTTATTTTAGTTATATTGTAGGGAATTAGTTTATTTTATTTCATTATAGGTTATTGTGACAATGAGTGAACTAAGCCGTTCAAGTGCGATTCGGGAAGCTCTATCATTAACGTGAAATGTGACATGTTGAGATATATTTACCTGTAAGTATTTTTTTTATTCTTAAAAGTGTCCATTGTTGTATATATTTGTGTTTATTATAAAATTGAAAACATTTTGTAGACATTGAAATTTTAATTCAGTGAATTTAGGGAACAGCCTCTAAAGTTCAACATTATATTGAAATTTCTTTTCCATTGTGACTTATCGTCCATTCCACTTCTACTAGATAGTGGTAAGTAATTAAACATATTACTATTTTATCCTCTGACCTTTTCTGAACACATTGGTATATAATAAGTCATATGTAAATACAAATTTGTATTTATTATTAATTTTTCAAAATATGTTTGCTCGATGCCCTAAGATCTGCTCAGCCCTTGGAGGGAAAATTCAAAACAATTTTAAAATGAATAAACTTTGTGAAAAGTCCAGGATGTGTTTTATTCTTCAGCAATTTATAGTTTTAACAATATACTTTTCAGATGAAATAAAACAATAACACAAAATCTCACAACAAATACGTTTTAATATATCAAACGCGTTTCAACGACAAAGCGTTGAATTTTGAGCTTGAGTTGTAGTTTGGCTTTTGTAGCTTTATCACTGAGGATGGCGGCTTTGTCGTTGAAACGCGTTTGATATATTAAAACGTATTTGTTGTGAGATTTTGTGTTATTGTTTTATTTCATCTATATTGTTCTCACAAGTCCAGCTCATTATTTACTTATAATATAATTTTCCATCGTTCCAAGTGTATGAGTGTATTAGTAAACTGACGGATGTTTTAATTGAAACTTTACAATTTTGAGAGATAATATCAAATATTGATTAAGTTAGTGTAAGTAACAAACAATGATTGTTGGTTTATATTTTATAGAGTAGCTTGTAATTCTAATTGCAACAAGCTTTTTCAACATACTTTATTTCTATTTTGAAAATGTAGGTTGACTTTGTAAACAGACTCAACAAAGAATAGATAATGAGTAATATAGAAGGCATTATGATGCTGTTTTTCAATAAAGAACTGAAGTGAGCTACCTTGACACAATATTATTATTTGACCTAGTTTTAATCCTACAGTTAAAACGAGTTTTTTTAAGGTTAATTCTAAAACATATTGTTTTTAAAAAACCTAAATTGTTTAGATAGAAAAGAAAAACAAGACAGGAATAAAATTTAAACCTTTTGCTTAATATGTTTTTATTTAACACGTTCACTGCTACTCAAATTTCGTATTTTGTATGCTCATTTTATTTTTTATATTTATAGTCTAAATGCGTAGAAGTTATTTAATTTTTCATTTTTGAACCTTTCTACGTAATAATCACTAATATTTTAAAGCGGACGCACATGTGTGTCCATAGCATATTAGTTTAAAATTGGCGTGCGAAGCACGCAATGATCCGTGTATTGAAAATACTCCCAACACGGGGGGTTGGCGTGCGAAGTACGCAATGCATTGTGTATTGAAAATACCCCCAATATGCGGGTTGGCGTGCGAAGCGCACAATGCACTGTGCGTCAGCCACTTCTCATAGTGTTCAGTGTCAAGCTCACATGTCAATGTGCGTCCTTAGCAGTGAACGTGTTAAAAGTGTTTCCTCAAGTAGGTGGATTGGTTTAGGAAGGATCATCCTGACATTAATCCGCGCAATTCTTTTATGGAGTTTTAAATCGTCTATTTCTCTTCGTAGGACAAAATTATAAGAATTGTTTTAAGGCTATTATATAAATAAAATAAAATTCAGCAATTACACAACTGAAATAATGTTTTAGCGAATCTTGTTGTCAATGAGAAAATGACTTGATTTATTTTTGTTTTTTGCCTTACTGGACTGGTTATATTTAGATAAATACCTTACTTCCTTGTACTGCTCGCAGTCCTGTTTTGATCACTATCTATACGGTTTCGTACGTTTCGCCTATTTTTCAGGCATTTTCAAACCGTTTATAAACAAATTTTAAAACTGATTTGCATTTGTTTAATGCGCGTCAAAAAACTATAAATTATACATAAACACTCCACACACATTAACACAAAAACACAAACGCACGTTGGATAAAATGGCCAAGTTAGCTTCCCTAAACAATGACGTGTGGAAAATTAATACAAAGGATTCTGATGAATATAGAGCTCTTTCAACTAAATTAAATGAAGGGGCTTCCAATGGTTTACATATGAAGACAAAAAAGGCAGGCCAATTAAGGCAATGGCTAGGGGTCTACACCCATCCTGAACTAAAGAAGAGATAATAGATGATATAACCAATAAAGCTGAACTAAAAATAATTGATGCTGTCAACATTATCAAAAAGGAGAAAAAAACTGATAAAGGTGGGAATGAATCAATCTGAAAAAGAGGGCTCCCGTTATACATGCTCACATTTGATAATAGAGAAGAAGTAGGAAAAATGTATAACATCAAATCGATACTTCATATGAGGGTGAAAATTGAGCCATAAGAAGAACTACAAATTTAATACCACTATGTAAAAATTGTCAATGCTTTAATCACACAACAAAATACTGCCACAGAGAACCTAGATGTGTGAAATGTACAGGTAAACATTCTACTGCTCAGTGCACAACAAAATAATGATATTCCATCAAAATGTGTTAACTGTGGAGGAAATCACCCTGCCAACTATCGAGGGTGCGAAGTCGCAAAGGAGTTGCAAAAAATCAGAAACAAAGCAAGTATCAATCAGCAAAGAAAGGGAAAAGATGAGGAGAAAAGGTCGACTCCAAAGCCCATGATAAAAAAACAAGATGAAAGTAGTACCTTCTCCCATTTGGTTCAGGCTAGACCTGGTAAAGGGGGAGATATAGCAGAATACAATCTACTATTAGAAAAGGTATTAAGGAGATTGGAGACTATAGAAAAGCGGTTAGACTCTAATGATAGGAAAGTTGAGGAGATAGTCACAAACCTCGCAGATATTAACAGCTACATTAGATATGAATAAAACTCTCAGAATAGCAACCTGGAACTAAAATGCAAATGGAACCTGGAATAGCAAATGGTCTAATGCAGCACATTCAAGAACTAGAAATATTTCTCTATATGGAAAAAATAGATATATGTTTAATATCCGATAGGCATTTTACAAAGTCATCATATGTCCATATACGTGGCTATAACTGGTATTCTGCTGTTCACCCAGCAGGTAGAGCTAGAGGAGAGGCTGTATTAGTTATCAAAGATAATCTACAGCACTACGAGGTTCTAAGGATTGAAGAAGAATTCTTTCAGGTTATCGTTGTCAGGATTCAAACTAATAATTACAAAGAATATAATGTTGGTGCCATCTACTGTCCCCCAAAATACAACATAAAATGTGAAGAGTTCAAGCAGATGTTTGAAAATATTGGAAGAAGCTTTATTATTGGAGGAGACTTCACTGCAAAGAATTTATATTGGGGGTCAAGATTAAATAACCCAAAAGGGAAAGAACTGCTCGAGGCAGGAACAGCTCTAGAATGTGACTTTCATTCTGGGGGTAGACCTACCTACTGGCCGGCAGACATAAATAAGATTCCAGATATTATAGATTTTTTCATACCCAGAGAAATTTCAGAAAAATACATTCAAGTTGAAAATAATGAGAGCATTTCTTCGCACCACTCCCCAGTTATATTGACAATTAGTGAACTCATAATTTCAAACAAGAAAACTACCCCAAACTAACAAATGTTAAAACTGATTGGAACTTGTTTGGAGACCTATTGGAAGAAAACTTAAACGTGAATGTACCCATTAACTGTGTATGTCAATTAGAAGAAGAGCTTGATGTGTTTAACGAAGTCATTCAACGTGCTGCGTAGAAGTGTACACCTGTAAGCCATAAACAATGGAATAGAGAAATTAACTATCCAGTTACACTAACGGAACTAATTAAAGGAAAAAGGAAGACAAGGCAAGACTGGCAAAGGAATCGAGACCCGGAGACAAAAACAAGGCTAAATAAATTGTGTAACTAAATAAAGTCCTATATTAGTGAACTTAAGAATGAATCAATTAATAGATTCTTAGATAGTCTATCCACTCATAAAAATTGAGAGCATTTCCTCTGGAAGGCAACAAAAGGAATTAAAAGACCTATAATACAGGTTCCTCTAATTAAAAATGCAGATGGTACATGGGCTAGAAGTAGCCAGCAAAAAGCAAACCTCTTCGCGGAATACTTAGAGAAAACGTTTCAACCCCTACCAAGACAAACAGAGGAAGAAAGCATACCTTTAATTGAAAAGCAGGATGATGTAGAAATAACTCCGTGACACTTCAGGAACTAAAAAAGGAAATCAAAACTAATTTAAACTCAAAAAATGCCCCAGGGTATGACTTGATTACTGGTCAAATAGTAAAAGCCCTACCAGAGAAAGGACTTGCGTGTTTAAGGATTAAGTACATATGTTCCTCTTCAGTGGAAGGTAGCTGAAGTCATTATGATACTAAAACCTGACAAACAACCTAATGACAAGACATCATATAGACCAATTTCGCTGCTACCAATAATCTCTAAGTTGTTTGAGAAGCTATTGTTAAAGAGACTCATGCTCATCATTGAGGACAGAAATCTTATTCCTGACCATAAATTTGGATTTAGGCGTAGCCATGCTACAATAGACAAGTCCATAGGATCACAAATGTAGTAGAGAATGCGCTTGAGAAAAAAGAAACATGTGCAAGTACCTTCTTGGATGTAGCAAAGGCGTTTGACAGGGTATGGCATGAGGGACTGGTGTGAAAATTGCAAAGAGATTTACCAAAACTATGCTACACAATATTTAAGTCGTATTTTTCTGATAGACACTTTAGAGTGAAATATGAAGCCGAATACTCAGGACTGAAGTAAATATCTGCTGGGGTGCCACAGGGTAGTGTGTTGGGACCTTTCCTGTACTTATTGTACACAATTGACATTCCTACACTAGATGATACAATCATAGGTACATTTGCTGGTGATACTGCAATTTTAGTGACTGATAAGAAAACTGAAGAAGCTGTAATTAAACTCCGCTGATGAGGTGTGTATATGGACTAAAAATGGCGCATTAGTCTTAATGAAGAGAAATCAGTCAATGTTAATTTTACAAATAGTAGGAACGAGCATCGTATTCCAATTACAATAAATTCTAAACAGGTTCCTCATGCCAATTCGGCTAAGTACCTAGGAATGACACTTGACGTAAAGCTGAAATGGAAGGAGCATGTCAAAAAGAAAAAACAACAATTAAATCTAAAGTTCAGGAAAATGTAATGGCTGCTTGGAAGACAATCACAACTGTCAATCCATTATTATTGTTGATATATAAGCAGGTCCTAAGACCAGTGTGGACATATGGGATAGAGCTATGGGGCTGCACTAATAAGAACAATATAAATATAATCCAAGTGTTCCAAAATAAGGTGTTAAGTTAACGCACCTTGGTTCATCAGAAATGACGATTTACATAAGGACCTCAAAATAGACACTGTCAGAGATGAAATAAAAAAGCAGGCAAAGAAGCACGGACAGCGCATCAGGCACCACGAACGCCCTGAGCTACGAGGGCTGTTGGATGTAACTGGAAGAAGACTGAAAAGAACCAAGCCTTCGGATTTGATTTGATGGACAATAGTGATAGGGAGTAACCATTGGGTTATTTCACTTACAAATGTTATTCATTTATAAGGAATAAATTACTAGAGGAGTACATCTTACTCAATTGTAATAAAAAAACAATAATACAATTTTTGTTTTAAATAAATGCTCCAAAGGACCAACCATGAATGTAATTGAAGAATTCCACATTTATAAAGCAACTATTTTAGACGCAAACTTTTTGTTAAACGAGAAGATACATTTCCAATCTAACGCTTTGTTTGACAGTATTATCAGATCCGAACCCCTTGAATCTCCGAAATACTTAAAACTACAGAGAAAAAATCAGTAATGAGACAAGGACGGGCCGGGGTGCACGTCTGCGGGTTGCTATTTTAAAATAAACTACATCGGCATATTCATGCCACATTACGTGTGTTTGTGTTTTTGTGTTAATGTTTGAGGAGTGTTTGTGTATAATTTATATTTTTTTGACGCGCATTAAACAAATGCAAATCAGTTTTAAAATTTGTTTATAAACGGTTTGAAAATGCCTGAAAAAATAGGAGAAACGTACGTCACCGTACAGGAAGTGATTAAAACAGGACTGCGAGCAGTACAAGGAAGTAAGGTATTTATGTAGAAAATTACTACTTCCATTTGTTATTATTTACCTTTGACTGTGTAGAAGGCACAGAGTGTATATTTTATACTTGTATATTGATTAAAATTACTACTTCCGTTTGTTATTATTTACCTTTGACTGTGTAGAAGGCACACATTGTATATTTTATACTTGTATATTGATTACTTGTTTACTGTCAACTTTGCCTCAATAAATATACCAGAACTCTCTTTTTGAATTTGCACAAAATAGTGGGTTCTGTCAAATACTCTTCAAGTTGTGCATTAAAAATCCCAAAAATAACTAACCTGCCAAAATCTAAAAGCTGCAAAGGTAACAGTTTTAAGAAAAAGACTTTTCATAATTTATTTACCTTCGTATAATATACCTTTAATAACTCGCTTTGCTCACCAATCCCCGCGGTGAAGCAAAGGCAAATAGATTACCAATTATGAAACAAATTTGTTAATCATGGGAAGTATAACAATTTATTTTTATTGTAAGTAACTATTTAAATTGCGTGTGTTGTTATTTATTTTATTTCCTATAATGCACTTAAAATTAATAAATGCCAAAGTTTCAGTTCTCTAGCTAGGAAAGTATAACAATCAACAATTTTTTATTGGGGTTACTACATTTTCATCCCTTAGCAGCACGCGACAAAATGTAAATCTGTGATGCTTTTTCTATGTATCTTGTAAGAAAAAAATGTACAAAATGTCCTCTCTCTAGTTTTAAGGAAAGCATAACAATTAATATCTATTGTTTTAGAGGATGTTTCAACCCTTAAATCAAAATTAATCCTAGCCTATGATACTCAGGGACAGTGTAGCTTTTTATTATTAAAACTATTTTTTTAATCAGTTTAGTAGTTCCAGAGATTACCCCCTACATACATACAAACAAACAAATGCTATATCTTTATACTATTGGTATAGATGTGTATATGCAACAAACAATTTGTAAAATAAAATTACTGTGTTTTATTAAAGATAATGTGTAGTATTTATCATAATCCTGAAATAAAATCTCAACGTTGATGCGCATTCTCTTTCAAACAGTCTAAGTCTATTACATCAAGGTTATAAATCAGTCTGCAGATTCAGTATTTAATTTGTTTGTGAATTATATTATTTATAGTTTCAATTAATTAAGTTAAAAATATTAAAATTTTAATTATATTTAAATTTAAATATATTTCGTTCGTTCTGTGATAGTTTGTAATGTACAAGTACAACAATTTTCTGATTTAAATACAATTTTTTTTTTCGGTTTGGTATTAAAAATCTATTTTCATCGTCTGAAAATCCACTAATCTAAACAATACTCTGAAAATTATACCTGAAATACGTGTTTATCATGTTTGATAAAAAGCATACAACAGATATATTTCTGAAATGTTTGAATAATATTATGAATGATATTTGATCATTCATATTTTTGAAGTAAATTTATGGACGTTTCGGAATAGATGGTAAACTATGTTTTCTACTCTACTTAATTTATTTGCATGTTAATAATAACTTGCATAAATTGTTTTGACTAAGTGCAGAACGAATCCGATGATATATAAACAGGAGTTTATAATACAATCATCTGATAGTAGTTTCTAGAATTTGGGTCTCCATCGCACTACCCTCAATTAATATAACAGACACAATCATAATTTCCATAAACAATACACAAATTTTTTTTAAAAACTCTAAATTATTATTACTAATCATATTAAAGAATAAATAAACTTTTTTATGAAATATCTTTTTCGCTGAAAATGTAAATATAATAATGCTATTGTAATTAATCATATTTAATAAAATCTATAAAAAATTCCTGCTTTTTATTTACTCACTTCCTAAAGGTAATACTTAACCGATTTTGATGATTCCTTTTACTTTCTCCACCCTATACGTAGTATATGGAGAAAGTATTGTTTTCGTAAAAATGTTCGAATTTGAATTTTCAGTTGAATTATCTGTTTTGGTGCTCCCAGAACCCCCAAAAATTGTTTAGTGCAATTATCTGTGTTGGTGCTCCCTGAACCCAAAAATATCTTTAGTGGAATTTTTTGTTTTTGTGCTCCCTGAACCCAAAAAAGTGTTTTTAGAGTGGTGTCTGTCAGTCTGTCTGTATGTATACACGACCAGAGAGGACACTATTGGTCCGATTTTCATGAAATTTGGTATGTAGGTACTAAACCCTAATATCTCCAGGCCTTTTTTTCATTTTTTTGGAATTTTTAATTTTTAAGGGTAATTTACCCCTAAAAACATATAAAAAACGACAAAAATGCAAATTTCTCAAAAACGGCTCTAATGATTTTGATCAAATTTTCAGTATTTATAGTGCTTAAGATGCCAAACAAAATGACACCACCCGCTTTTATCCAAACTTCGGCGTTTTATATTTATGGGGAAATGTTTAAAAATAAACAAGTTTGTGTTGTCAATCTAGCATCGCGGCGTCGGCCGCACGGGGTAGCACCACGGTAGCGAGCACGGCCAGCAATTCAAAGGTCGCGCAATCGAATCCCGCCTGGGACAATAATTTTTTTATACGATTGACGTAGGTAGAATATTATTTTTTTGTTTTGTTCTAAAAAATAGTAAATAAAATGATAAAAAAAAATATTATTTTGACTACAGTACGTTGTGAGAAAGTTTGTGTCAGTTAACTGATACCGTTTATTTTATTTAAAAGATAATTTCAAGTTCTAAGTCACTGTGAAGCTAAATATTTGATTTACACTTTTATTTTGGTTACATTCCGAGTTTTAAAATTACATCAGTAGGCTACAACTAAATTAGTAGGAAATAATTTGTTCTAAACAGCTGATAACCTAATTGAGTTTCAAATAAATAAGTTATTTATTTTACTCAACAGTCAACAGATGATTTAGGTTATGTTGATGTGTATTAGGTCTGATTTGTTGCTGTTTATGTTGGTGTGTAATTGAACTATGAAGTTTTGTTTAGGCCTTTTATTTGTGCCATCGCTGATAATAAATGAAAGTAATAATGTTGAGATATGTGGAGATGGTAATTGAATTGAGAATTTGTTTACTTTTAATAAATTGGAAAGGTGAAAAACAAGTTGAATTTTGTTACTTTACATCAAAATTGGTCGAATTTAGACCACAGGAGATTTACATTTATTTATTTCAAACAATTTAATTAGAGTTTATAATTCTAAAAATCGTATTCCTTGGTATTTATAACATAAACTAGGTGAAACCTCCGCGTGCTCAGCACGCTGACCCCGTTGGAACCTTTTATACACATAATCATGTTATGTTTTCTTTATCATAAAGGTGTAGGATTAATAATAACCCCAAAGCTAAGATGGTTAATAATGTTAAATGTTCAAATCAAATTATTTGGTATATTTTATAACAGCAGTTATAATAAATGTTAAAAGAACCAACAAGTC
>JAGFPH010000983.1:333130-350296 GCA_018207615.1 Philaenus spumarius
GCTATTATTGATATACCAAGTCTCATTACTTTATCTATAATGGTAAACAATATATTACACCGTTCCGGGACTTTTCAATCACACTATAAATAAAGTACTAAATTAATTTCAAATGTGTGTAAAATGTTGATGATATACATCAATACATCAATGTTGATGTAGGAATATTTTAGAATACATATTTTCAAATGAATGAAAATTGAAGTCAAAAAACTATTTTAAAACTAATAACTTATTATTATTAAATCTGTTTATTATGATTGTTCTTTTTAACCAATAAAAAAGCCGTTAATAGCTTATAATTTGTTGTTTGAAATGAGAAACAAATACGGTAACTATAATTCCAATACAGTATTTGAAACGAAATTAAGGACACTACTTTTCAAAATAGAGTGAAGTTGGGGTTTTATCAAACAATTTTACAATATGTTGGAAATCAAATACCAAAAGCTCCATTAAAAACAGCTTTCAAGCGCTGTCCTGCAAGATGGTATGAACTTTGAACTTTGGCAGCTTATAATGTACAGGACAATATTTTTTCAGTTTTGATTATTGGAATAGTTCCATGTTTGAATGCTATAAATCTATTACACACTAGTGGGTCCAGCAATGCTTCCTATTGAATTGCAAAATGGTTTTTATGCCACTTAAGAATATACTATACAAATTTAGATTTATAGCAAAACTTTTGTTTGCTTTTCCTAATCTAAAAAAATTGATAGTTGTGAAGAATAGTAAAAAACCAGATTCTAAATTAGCCCAGTTGGTTGCAAATAAACGTGCTTTGGTTCATTGTAGGCCTAACCTAAAATTAAGTTCAGTTTTTGATCCAACTCAGCTGTTTTATGTATATTATGTAAGAACCAATGTTTGAATTGAATTAAAATATATTAAGCATTTTTAGTTGATTTTTTTTTTTTTTTTTTTTTTTAAGTTGGTCAATCTAAAGCTAGGCATACACGGTCCGATTTGTAGTCCGATTCGATGTCCGATGTCCGATGTAGGAGCGTGAATGGGCTTGATGGATGACGAGTTGGATGATCGGACAAATCGGAGTCCCAGATCAGACTACAAGAAGATCCGACTTCCAACTTCCGACGGAGTCGGACTGTGAGTGGGGTGATCGTCCGATTGTCATTTTAAACTTCCTTCTTGTTGTTGTTTGATCATCCTTTTCCCCTATACTTTGTACGCTTTTACTTCTATAATGATGGATAATAAAGGGTTTTTGGAATTTATTGAATTGTACCGGGAGTATTGGTGTTTGTGAACACAAGTGATGCAATTTATGCAAACTGACATGTTTGTGAGCATCTTCGAGTCGCAATAATTCAAAAATAATTTCTTAACCTATTGAAAAATATAGGTGAATGTTTACTACACTAAAAAAAAATGAGGCAGTTGTCTACTATATTTAAAAATATAGGCGATTGTTTAGTATACTGAAAAATGTAGGCGATTGAAAGTATACTGACAAAATATAGGGGATTGTTTAGTGTAATGAAAAATGAAGGTGATTGTTTGAAAAACGTAGGCGATTGAAAGTATACTGACATATTATAGGGGATTGTTTAGTATAATGAAAAGTGCAGGTGATTGTTTACTAAACTGAAAATATATAGGGATTGTTTTCTATACTGAAAAAAATATAGGCGGTTGTCTACTATATTTAAAAATATAAGTGATTGTAAGTATACTGACAAAATATAAGGAATTGTTTAGTCTAATTATTTGCATATCGTAATTGCTGTACATTTTTATACAACTACCACTATGTACAAGGAAAGAAGATTGAATTTTAATGATTTCTTGTCTTGGAGTTAAAATTTGAGAACTATTTGAATAATGTAAATCAATGTGTATATTTTGTATTTATTACTAGGGATACCCAAGCGTGCTCCGCATGCCAACCCTGTTGGTACTTTATATAAAAATAACATCAAATCTGGTCTGGGAATGTCAATTACTGCTGGATAAGTTGTCAAGCAGTAGGCAAGTAAGAATTGTTTGGGTCCCTGGACATGAAGGAGTGGAAGGGAATGAAATAGCAGATAAACTGGCTAAGAGAGGAGCAGAAACTCCACCGATGGGCCCAGAGCCAATGATAGGAATATCAAGAGGCTATGGGAAAGAAAGCGTAAGAAAAAATGTTCAATCAGGACACTTGCGTAGATGGAGAGAGACGGTAAGAGGTCAGAGACAGGCACACGACTTTATTGAAGGCCTGGATTGACACCTAAGCAGAACACTGCTGGGTCTTGGCAGGCCGGAAGTGAGGTTGTTGGTCGGTCTCCTGACGGGACACAACTCTCTGAGGAGGCACCTCCACCCAATGGGGTTGGAGAACAACCCATTACGTCGAAGGTGTGGAGAGAAGGAGGAAACTTCTTTCCACGTTCTATGCGAATGTGATTCCCTCGCATCAATGAGGCAGAAATATCTGGGACAAGGATACCCTGCCACCAGTTATATACGAGAGGAAGGCCCCCACGGACTCCTTCGTTTTGCAAAAAGGGCGGGTTTGATGTGAACTGCTGCCTGGACATGGGGCACAGAGGACCTCATGGTTTAGGGGCAGTGGGTCCCGGTGGTGGATCACATAAACCCCCTAATAATAATACTAATAATAGAGAATATTCCTTTTGTGTTACTGGGATTTGAAAAATATATTTTTATTAGATTGTTTAGATGCAAAAGAGATTTCAGTTGAAACTAAACTTATTTTTTAAACTCGTTTTTGGCTTCCTGACGTCACCGCGCAGTTGATCTGCTACACTCTGTTTAGAACCATTAGGCTTCAACATAAATATACAAGAGATAATTTTAAATTCGTTTGACTTTTATGAAGCGAGAAATTAGTTTTAAGGTGGGATTTAAGTTCCTTATAAAAGTTTTTTCTGCCGTGTAACTCGGTAACTATTGATTATATACAGTACTACTCAACATTTTATTTAATTTAACAGAAAAAACAATGCTTAAGTTTCTAAATCACTAATGTTCAGTCGTTAAATAATGTGTTTTTATCTTTATAACTTCCATTCATCAATATGTATTCGAGGTTGTCGCCATGGAACTTGTTATATATAAGAAAACGGAAAGAAAGTAGACTCGTGGAAGAGTTAGAGAATAGAAAGTCGAACTGTAGATATAATACATTATGGAACAAAGTTAGTGTTAAAAAATTCGGGAAGTGGTTCTATGGGTCAAAATAAATAGAAAATAAAGAATAATATTTTTTCGAAATACGCTTCATTTTCCAAATATCCGCCATTTTGTTTATTTTAGTAAATAATTAATATCTAGAGAACGGTTTAACCGATTGAGTTCAAACTTAGCATGAAGTTTGACCTAACAATGATCTATCTTAAGAAAAATAAACGATTATATCCAATCATGCGCTTTAAAATGGCGGCTGTTTGAAAATGTCAGACCTAAATTACTCAAAAACCGTACATTTTATCAAAAAATGTCTAGGTACCTTTTTTGTAGCCATTTTAATTCCCTATCGGATGATTTAACTTTCAAAACAATTCGATGAAGAATAATAGTTAAGTTAAAGATAATGATAACAAATGTACATACAATATTGTAGTATTTACCGTGTTGGTATAGGATGTCGGGTTGAATAAACTAATTATTACACATAACTTAGCTTAATCCTTCATTCGATTGTTTTAACAGTTACACCAACCGATAGGGAATCAAAAGGGTTACACAAAAAGTGTCTTGACATTTTTTGGTAAAATGAACGGGTTTTGAGTAATTTAAGTTTGAAATCTTCAAACAGCCGCCATTTTGAAATTCATGATTGGATATAAACGCTTATTTTTCTTAAGATAGATCATTGTTAGGTTAAATTTCATGCAAAGTTTGAACTCAGTTGGTTAAATGGTTCTCTAGATATTAAGTATTTAGTAAAAGAAACAAAATGTCGGATATTTGGGAAATGAAGCGTCGTTCGAAAAAATTTTACTCTTGATTTTCTATCTATTTTGACCCATATATCCATGTTCCGAAGTTTTTAACACTAACTTTGTTCCACCCTGTATAACTGCTAAAGGCAGAAGGAAAGTCTGCACAATCAGGAGGGATGGTAGAAATACCGTTTCGGAGCTCTAACACTCAACAGATATTATACATCCTTAATGAAAACGATGAGAGAGAAAATATACGAACGTAGTTTTTAGTATTTCAATGTAGTGATTTCCTCCACTTATAATCTTCAAGGGACAATTAACAAACTTCAATTAGTAATCAGTACGTTCATAAATGTAAACATAAAAGAAAAAGAGATAAAAATGGAACACGTGACCTTTATAAAACGTAAACGCAAAGTTATAGCTTTGAGTTATTTAGCTGAGGGCGAAGTGGTAAAGTGAGCGGAGACGTATAATTGAAGTGATATTATGCCCTCTTTTGAGAAGTGAGCGAGAGATGGATGGGATGTAAAGGAAGGGGAAAACGTTAATTTCAAGTGTTATCAAAAAGTTACGAAAATCTAAAGGAATTGGCTGATACTAGAATGAATAAAGGTTTATTTCAATCTGTCTTAGGTCATGTAAATGTACTGTTATAACTCTTATTGTTTGCAAGGTCTAAACTAATGATGTTTTAGGGCCAAAGGTGTATGATAGTGCAAGAAAAAAATTGTTGTGCTAAGACCAGACGTTGGAAGTGATAAATAAGGGTCAACAAGTTACACAAGTGAATACATTGTCAAAAAATATGATATCATATTTTGAAATTGCATAATTAATTATTCAAATAGCAAGTTATTCTTAACTCCTAAAAATTGTAAGTAAGCAATTTAAGTATAATAAATTTTCAGTTATAAGTAAATCAGCAGAACATTATATTTAATATATTTTTTACATTATACATTACACATTTTTATTCCATTTTAAGCGTGTGTATAATCTAATTATATGTAATTATTGACATAAATAAATCAATATGCAAATTGACCATATTCCATTTGTTTAGTTCAAAATAAATTAAAGTCTTTAGCTTTGACTAAAAAAATGTAATATGGGTTTCAATTTCCTAAAATTTATAAGAATTTGTAGAAACTTTACAAATTTTTAAAATTATTAATTATTTAAAATTGTTAATTATCTTAAAAAGTATTAATAAAAAAAAATAATAATATGTATTCCTTTCCTTCTATTAGATTTAAAAATGCGTAATCAAAGGTTATAAATTTTTCATTTAAAAAAGTTATGGAAAAATCCTCAAATAATAATAAATATAATTGTAACTGTCAATGTACTTACCGACTTTCTGTAATTAACGAATCGAACAAAGAAAATTCGACACTCTTATCTATATTTTGAGTCACTTTCTATGAATATAATAAATCACGTAAAAAGAGGTGACGCAATATTTATAACATAAATTTTAGTACTGTTAAAAAATAAAACAATGATTTTGTTATATTTGGACTTATTTAAATTAATTGTTAATTTATTCAAATGATACTAAAAGTATTTAAACGGCCAAATAAAACCCGTTAAAACTCTCACCGTTGTACAATATACTCGAAGTTACGATGAGTAAACAGCCTAAGGGCTAGTAGTTCTGAGTAGTCGCAGGTGGCAGCACACAACAACCTTCCCCAATGACTGCACCAACAAATTATCAAATATTTAAAGTAGAAGACCGTTAGAACACTCGACGATTCACACTATACTCACACATTAAGCTGATAAGAACAGATACTACACTTAGATCTTAGCCAAGAGGCCGAGAAGCGAGACTATTACAAGGCACTTTGAGTAACCAGTTAAAACTTTCCTGGTCTGTAATAGCGCCAAGTTTATATAAATTGCAATTTCGTATACCGTTCGCGGTAAGAGTACGATTTAAGGGATAATTTCCTTCAGATACGCAAATAACTATTACTGAAATAAAATTACTGTAGGCCTATAAAATATTAGCGTGAGCAGATAATGCTAATCAAGTATACATTCAAAAAACATAAAATTCAATATAAAACTGAAGTGGATTAAGTCGGTATAAATAATGAGATGTTGTTCATAGAGGCGTAGTAGTTCGCTATAAGAAAATCCTACTGAAATTAGGCATTTAAATGCATAACTTCCCTGGCAGTGTACGTTGATGGGGATACACGCATTTACATAAATATATTTAAACTGGATTACTGTATTGTCTTTCATTATTTAGTTTTACAACTCTATATATATAGCTTCGTGCAATCCAGCTTTGAGTATTCCGAAACGAATGGTTATAAAGTTAAATTATCTATTCTAATATTAAAAAGAGATTAACTTTTTTTTTGTACGTAGCTTTTAATCTCTGGAAGTACTGGGCCGACTGAAAAAATAGTTTTACTAATAAAAAGCTTTACTATCCCTGCGTAACATAGGCTAGCCTATAATTGAATTTGATAAACACATTTTTCATTTCAATATTTGTAAATTTAGTCGGAAAACATTCTTAGGTTAGACCTAGACTGATGAATTAAAATAGCATTAATTGCTCTAATATTTCCATTAACACCTTATTTCAAACTTTGAAGAAACTATTTTTTTGTATTTCTAACTTTTACCTTTATTATAACTGCTGTTATAAAATATACGAAATAATTTGATTAAAAAATGTCACGTTATTTTCCATCTTACCTTTAGGGTTATTATTAATACTACACCTTTATTATAAAGAAAACATAGCATGGTTATGTGTATAGAAGGTTCCAACGGGCTGAAAAACCACAGTCAGATTATTAAATACACATCACAAATACATCATTAAAAAAAAATACTATTTAAAAACAACAGACATTATCTAGGCCTAATAAACTATGCTGGCGAGAATTTTTTACTCGGTAAATGAGTAAAATAATACTATAGGCCTGCTTATTAAAATTTTATATATATATATATATATATATATACATTATTAACTCTTTAATTACACACTATATAATTATATACATTATTACATTATATATATATATTAACATTATTATGTATCTAAAGAAAGATAAAAATTTATCTTTTAATTTATTTCACTTTCTCACTATACTATAAAGTATAGTGATCGCAATATCCGTTTTGGGACCCCCTGAGTCCAAAAAAGTGGTTTTTACAAAATGTCTGTCTGTATGTCTGTACGTATACAAAGCTAGAGCCAAACTATTCGATCGATTTCAAACAAATTTGCACCAGACAGTCATGTCAATTAGGCCTGTATAGATGTACGAAAATTTTTGAAAAACAACCCATTTTTTTGGCAAAAAAAATACCCCAAAAATCAGTTGTTATTTTTTATAGAAAAACGGCTCTAACGATTTTGATAAAATTTGGCTTATTTGTAGCCTTTAATGTACTCTACCATATGCAAAAAAGCATCTTTCTAAAAATTCTCGTTTAGCTAATAATAATAATAATAATAACTGATTTTTGGGTTTTCTTTGACATAAAGGGGGTTGTTTTAAAAAATATTTCAAAACCTTTTTCGTGCATCTATGCAGACCTAATTGACGTGTTTGGTGCAAATTTGTTCGAAATCAATCGAATAGTTTTCTCTCTAGATAATAATAACAATATTTATTAGTTAATGTCCCACTTTAATAAAAAATTACCTCTCCTACCCCACCCTACACGTCACAGTGAATCTGTTTAATAATTTAAATATGTTTGTGAGAAAGTATGTGCCAGTTCCTGGTACCGTTTATTTATTTCATATTGATAGAATAAATTAATTATTTAGAAGTTATTAATATTATAGTAAATAAATAAATAATTTAATATTTGTATATGTTATACGAAGATGTATGAATATTTCCGAAGCAAAACGAATGAGTATCTATTCTTTAAACTTGTATAAATGAATATATTGATAATACAAGTTTGTATTTATATTTATTTTATAACCTCAAAGCAAATCTTATAACTTATATAGCCTACATTAGTCAATAAATAACTAATGAGCTTGACTTGTGAAAAAGTAACTAGATAAAATAAATCCTGAACACAAAATCTTCCAATAAATACGTTTACTAACAACCTCAAACGCGTTTCAACGACAACGTCGCCATCCTCAGTGATGCACGGGCTACAGTAACTAAAGTATAACTTTTTCGCTTTGTTATAGTTTGGTTACTGTATTCCGTGCATCACTGAGGATGGCGACATTGTCGTTGAAACTCGTTTGAGGTTAGTAAACGTATTTATTGTGAGATTTTGCGTTCAGGTTTTATTTGATCTACCTACATTAGTTTGTTTAACTCATATTAAAATTTTTAAAAACAACTTCACAAGATTTATAATGTTATCGATTAAAGTTGTAAACATAACCCCAAAATATAATCTACGTTAGGTTTTGTTCTAGTAGTACAGATGATGGGTGAAAACAGCTGTTATATTATATTGTTACTCACGGACGTACACTCACTTTTATAGGAGTTGATTTTGTTTTAAAAGTAGGCTTAACTCATGTTTCTTAACCATTGTTAAAACTCCTGTTATATCTTCAAATTAATAGTATAATTTAAATATTTAATATTATTAACCAACTTGGTTTTGAATTGATGATACAACGTACAACATCATTAAGAAGACATTACATAGCCAAAAAAAAAAAAAAATAATAATAATACCTACATTTAAGTACACACTAAGAAATTCTAAACCAATCAAATATTTTATTTAAACATATTTTTAGTGTTGTGCGATTACACATATGCTTTCTGATTATTTGTACCATTAAAATATTATTATTAACTTTTAAGTATCACAATAACCTTCCCAACCCAAGTATATTACTTACTTTTACAATATTTTGGTAGCAAATTTTGTTTATTTGCTTTTCGTTCATTTTTAATTTAAAAATTTTTTTATTATTTTGTGCCTTATATGTCAAAGTATGTGTGAGGAGAAAGCCAATTTTAATCTGACTTAAAATTGTAATTAAAATTACTGAGACATATTATCAGATTTAATTTAAGATTGCAAAAACAAAGCAACGTGTAATCCTAAGCTGTTTAGTCTAGAAGTTTTTATTATGCAAGAGGTTTAGCGTGGTTGTTTTTAGACGATTGTAAGTTTGAAGATTACACTGGATTAATAAAGTAACTTCCCTAAGTTTCTAATAATGGCAGAGAATCACTGAGAGCAAGATTTCAAATTAGGGGCTAAAAAGTGTAAAACTTTCTCGGTAAATATTATTTGTATTTTACTCGTCAAATATTTCAAAAGTTCTTTGTTTAAAGAAACTTTATGAGGTATATAATTTTAAAAGCTTAGAACGTAATATAAAAGTAAAACTTGAAAATAATTGGGGGAGGGGGGGGTAAACAAATAACCACTCTCTAGACAAATTTATTTATAAAATGTTAATTACAAACTGCCTTGGTGCAGCATTATTCCATTGCATAGACTCTGATTTTGTGTATTTATGCTTCATCTTAGGTGCCGCACATATTTGGATACTAGTATATGTAGGGACATAGTTTCAATGAGTCGTACCATCAAACATTGTGTTTTCAATTATTTTCACTGCTTGGTCCTCATAGTTACACATTTTAAAACAGAACTGAACCTAACAATTTCGGAACTGATCGAAGGAGCACAGAGATAAGACATGTTTTTAGAATCTCAAAATACGTTTAATCATCAGATAATATTATCATGCTTTCTGTGTATCCCTCTTACATGTGTCAACTAACAAAACTCGGTATAGGGCTGTCGAAACTTTTGATAAAAATGCTTCTTCTTTTCTCTTGTGTCCTTCTCTGACCTATTTTTACGCATAAAATGAATTTAAGTTATGAAACAGATTCACTGTGACTTCATAATTGTATTAAAGTAGGAGAGTAACTAATACATATTATTATTTCCTAAAACTATAAAACTAGTCACGGAAAATATTATTATTATTTCCTATAACTATTAAACTATTCACGCAAAAAATTCTTATTATTTCCTATAACTATAAAACTATTCACGCAAAATATTATTAATATTTCCTATAACTATAAAACTATTCACGCAAAATATTATTATTATTTCCTATAACTATACAACTATTCACGCAAAATATTGTTTTTATTTCCTATAACTAAAGCTATTCACGCAAAATATTATTATTATTTCCTATAACTATAAAACTATTCCCGCAAAATATTATTATTATTTCCTATAGCTATAAAACTATTCACGCAAAATATTATTATTATTTCCTATAACTATAAAACTATTCACGCAAAATATTACTATTATTTCCTACAACTATAAAACTATTCACGCAAAATATTACTATTCGATCGATTTCGAACAAATTTACACATGTCAATTAGGACTGTATAGATGAACGAAAAAGGGTTTTAAATTTTTTTGAAAAACAACCTCCTTTTCGGCCAAAAAACTCCCAAAAATCAGTTTTTATTAGTATTATTAGCTAAACGAGAATTTTTAGAAAGATGCGGTTTTTTTCATATGGTAGGGTACATTAAGGGCTAAAAATAGCCAAATCTTATCAAAATTGTTAGAGCCGTTTTTTTATAAAAAAGTTAAACAGATGTTTTGATTTTTTTTTGCCAAAAAGGGGTTTGTTTTTTGAAATTTTTTAAAACTTTTTTCTTGCCTTTATACAGGCCCAATTGATATGTTTGGTGCAATTTGAAATCGATAGAATAGTTTTCTCTGTAACTTTGTATACATACATACAGAGAGACATACATACAGACATACAGACTGACATACAGACAGACACAGAGACAGACATTTTGTAAAAAAACATTTTTTTGGACTCAGAGGGGGTCCCAAAACGGATATTTCCACAAAAATCTCATCATCGATTTTTTTACGATCACTATATTTTCTCTGTACTATAGTATATTGAGAAGGAAAAACGACGTTTTATTTTTGTTTCCTTCCTGGAAATGAGTTGCGAAGTCAGTAATAATAGTTTATAAGTTTTGAAAAAACCAGTTAAATAAATATTGCTGTTAAATAGTTCACTCGTCCTTTATACTGCGATAACATTAGGAAGGAGTGAATACTTAGATTTTAACAAGATAGGACTATTTTCCAAAATAGTTAAACATTAGAAATACAAAAATGTTTAAATATAAATTCCTACCAAGAAATAATTCCATACAAATTTTTAATAGTGTTACAAGGATAAAGTTTCTATTTTCATTAAGAGATGTTTACGTGACTATAGAGCTTCGAGAAATTGTTGGGCGTTCTACGAACGTTGCCATTGCGAGCCAAAGCAATTTTAATAAAAGGAGAATATAAAAGATATAACCATTTGTTCGGAACATCTCGGAAAATGGCCGTTCCGTTTTCACATTGCAGAATGCAAATTTCAATAATTATTGAGAGTTAAACGGTGTTTCGAACAGAAAAAGCAAATAACTTTGTTTTAGATCCTTTATATCTGTTAAAATAACATTTTATTTTATTCAGTTCCAAAGAAAGTAGTGTTTAGTACAACTGGTTGTAGTACTGTCGTTTGCTGGTTTAGTTATTAGAAAGACATTTTTGACATCAATACTTAAATAATTATATATTATGTTTATACATTTTAGACTTAGGCAGGAGATTAAAATCACTAATACATTATAGTCAATCAGTACTTTCAAATTAGAAAACATTTCATTCTATCGGGTTCCCAGATTACATTATATCAACTCCTATAAAAGCGAGTGTACGTGAGTAACATCAACTCATATAAAAGCGAGTGTACGTACGAGAGTGCGTGGAGTAACATTTAAAGAATAAATAATATAACTTAATAATATAACAGCTGATTTCACCCATCATCGGTAATACGCAAACAAAACCTAGCGTAGATCATACTTTGGGGTTATGTTTACAACTTCAATCAATAATATAGCCTATAATATTAATAACTTCTACATCATTTGATCTATCAATATGAAATAAAAGGCAATTAAAAGATTATATTTATATATTTCTTTAAATATATGTAGTAATATATAAATAAACACAAAATCTTAACAAATATTCCTACAGTTTTATAGTCCTTATAATTGTACACATTAAATTTACCGAGTTAAAAATCAGCGTCTGCATAGTTAGGTAGGCCTAGGTAAAGTGTGTTGTTTTTAAATGCAGGAGTATTTTGTATAAATAATGTATTTCTGATGTGTATCCGCCTGTGATTTTTCACGGGGGCTTACTTATCATTAATATAATATACAAACATCCAAAACTAATTTATATTACTAATTAAAAATTTAATTTATACAATTATCATTCAAACTTTAAGTTTCAGTTTTTTTTTATTATTGAGTAAAATTCACTAATATCTATTGTTAAAAATTGTTATTTACATACGTTATTTTTTATTTGAAGAAAGATAAAAATACTATCTTTTAATTGTTTTTTATTCCATATTGTTAGTTCAAATGACTTAGAAGTTATTAATATTATAGTGAAGAAATTAACAATCGAATATGTTTATATGTTATACGAAGTTAAACAAATGTTTTCGAAGCTAAACGAATAAATATCACTTCTTTAAAATTGTATAAACGAATAAATTGATGATAAAAGATTGTATTTATAAACAGTTTATAAGCTCAAAGCAAATATTTCAACGTATATTACAGCATACATTAGTTCTATAACTCATATTTAAAAAAATCAACTTCACATGAAATTATAACGATTGAAGTTGTAAACATAACCCCAAAGTATAATCTACACTGGGTTTGTTTAAGTATTACAGATGACGAATGAAATCTGCTGTTACGTTATATGTTACTCTCGTACGCACGTATGTACCTACGGACGTACATCAGCTTTTATAGGAGTTGATTTTATATAATTTATTTATTTATTTGGTAAAGTATTAATTAATTGAAGGAATGAATAAGTGACCTATATTATTGATGCTTCATTAATTAATTAATTAAGACTTCAAATGATTCACCGAATAAACAATTATATTTTCAATTGATAACAATAATTATTATTATTTTTTTTTTTTTTTTGCTTTCCATGCCACTTTGGGCCTTTCGGCTAACGAGCATGTTTTTTTGGGTTTTTAATATTTTATGGTCCCCCGCGGGATTTGAACCCGGGACGTCTTGCTTATGAGGCAAGTACCATAGCCGTTGAGCTATGACAGAGGACAATAACAATAATTAAAGAGAAATGAAATGAGGAAACGGGAGGAGAAATTCTTTCTTTAAGCGATAAAGTTGTGAAGCAAGTAGAGACTTTAGCACATTTGAGTCTTTGAAAACATGAATTATTAAAACTCTTAACCAAAATCTCTACCGTTGTATATTACGTTATGAGCACAAGTGAAATTGAATATATAAATTACAAAAAAATATTAAATAAAGTAATTCATTACTTATTATTTTATTAGGATAATAAAGAATTTATTAAAAAAATAGAAGAAGGGAAGGGTGAGATTTGTGACTTTGAAAGGAGCTTTATCTAGGTACCGATGGTCCATATGATTAAATATTGACAACGATATGTTAACAAGAGCAAGAAGTTCTGAGCAAAGTTGTGGTAGAATTGTTAGTAAATTGCCAAAGCAAAGAAATTAGAGTGTAATTCTTAAAGATAAATATATATATATATATATATATATATATAAATTATGTTAAAAAAGTTTACACTTCTCCCGTGTGGTTTTAAGCACGCAATTTACATTTTTGTTTAATAATTGTTTTATTTCATTTGATATATTTTAAGTATACAGATTTCTTAATTATTATTTTCTGTAATCTTCTACCCTCATCCGTACAATTTAAAAATTATAGTTTTTCTAAAATATGTTTTTAAAACTATTAAAACTTTCAAAGGTGTTCCCATATCCAGTTAATATAACTTTGGAAAATAGTTTTTGCAATTCTTTTATCACTGTAAACTATATACCCTATACACAACTTACACTCAACAAATAGATAAATATACGCACTTGAAAAATTAAGCCATTCCATAACCTTTTTATGTTATTAAATTCCTAGGGCTCGTTTGGAGCAAAACTATTTACTAACAATAATACAATTTTTGTCAACCGAAAACATGAATGTACTTAAAAGCGAAAACATTAGCGACAAACATTAATAATTTGTAGCCTATACAATTATTTAAGTTCTGCCAAAATAACTGTATTTTTGTTAGGGAAGTGAAAGTTTTATTTACTTCAACTAGACAGAAAATTGTCCTGATTGTTTTACTTGAGGGAACACAGTAAGGTTAGGGGGGCAATTAGTGCATTAATATAATATAATTTAATAGCTAAACACATGTCATTACAAACTGGAAAATACAAAATAGAATTGTTTATTCTGTACGAAGGATGTTGACCCTGATCGAATGTGCTTGGATTAAATTGATTACATTTAAATAAATACGAAAATAGTTTTACGATCACCGTTCGTGGTTGAGACAGATTTTATTGCCATTCACAAAGGTTTATTCTTGCATCGAAATGTGAATAGGTTAACTATAGTCATCTCTGAAGTAAAAGTTAGTGAAATATGTAATGAAGAAGTTAATTGCATTGACGAACATAATCCATTTGTAAAACGAGAATTTTAAAAGGATTAACTAAACACACTTGTAAATATCAAAACTTTTAATTTGAATTTGTTTCGAAATGTATTCCATGATTAGAAGTGAAATAATTCCAAAACACAGCTGAACCTCTGACGTGAGTTGAGCGAATTTCCAATGTTAAGTTACACGTTTTATGGTTGCAACCAACTATTTGGGAAATTGATATACTCATGAAGGCGCTGAATAGCTGCTCTATGTATGAAATACGTAGAATTTGTTTGCACCTAAGCCTCCAGCTTTGACTCACGCACTCCTTCGTTCCACTCTCAGCGGAAAAACTCGGCCTTGCGGCCTCGGGTTATGGACTGCTTCGCTTTGCTCGCAGAGTACAAACTCGGCCTTGCGACATCGGGTTATGGACTGCTTCGCTTTGCTCGCAGAGTGCAAACTCGGCCTTGCGGCCTCGGGTTATGGACTGCTTAGCTTTGCTCGCAGAGTACAAACTCGGCCTTGCGGCCTCGGGTTATGGACTGCTTCGCTTTGCTCGCAGAGTACAAACTCGGCCTTGCGACCTCGGGTTATGGACTGCTTCGCTTTGCTCGCAGAGTGCAAACTCGGCCTTGCGGCCTCGGGTTATGGACTGCTTCGCTTTGCTCGCAGAGTACAAACTCGGCCTTGCGGCCTCGGGTTATGGACTGCTTCGCTTTGCTCGCAGAGTACAAACTCGGCCTTGCGACCTCGGGTTATGGACTGCTTCGCTTTGCTCGCAGAGTGCAAACTCGGCCTTGCGACCTCGGGTTATGGACTGCTTCGCTTTGCTCGCAGAGTACAAACTCGGCCTTGCGACCTCGGGTTATGGACTGCTTCGCTTTGCTCGCAGAGAACAAACTCGGTCTTGCGACCTCGGGTTATGGACTGCTTCGCTTTGCTCGCAGAGTACAAACTTGGCCGTCGGGGCTCGGATAAGAAGATGCCCCACTATAAAATCGCACAAGTGGATTTGAACCGGGTACTTTCACGGTATTTTACGTTTGTTCGATTTTGGGGGAACCAAGCTAGCTAAGGTCTTGTAAAAAAAACAACGACATATCATTTTTAATGACACCCCAAAAGACGTTTTGGGGTGCATGATCGGTGCTCATTTACTATTCCCGACCTTAGGTCTTACCATAAGGGTCACTGCAATAGCTCATCTTTCCTATGGTATTTCGCTAAAAAATAATGGATCCCTGAAACGTGTATATTATACTATTCGGTCCAGATCCAGCGCTTCTACAGTAATTTCAAATCTGGTTGTTGGCTTAGATTTTCCCTGTGTTATCCCACTCATCCTTTCTGCATTAGTTCTATGAGACATCAAAAAAATGTTAAGTTTTAAATTTCGTTAATTTACTTTGTTGTTTGGAAACATTTGCAAACTGCTGTCAGTGTCTATATGGAAAAAATACTAGGCTACAATTTACGTCTCTGATCCATACAACGTCAAACCCATGACTACATGGATACATTTAAAACTTGATGTATGATTTAACATTTTCAACAGAATATATTTTGAACTATGTTAAATGAATTGTTTACCATATAAAACAAACTAACAACTTTTAGAGAGAATTGTTTTAACTACCAAGAAGAGGTTCCAATTACATTGGTGTTACTATGTGTTTGATAAAAATTCTAAAGGTAAAATTTGTTTGTTTGTGTGTAGGGGGTAATCTCTGTAACTACTGAACCGATTGAAAAAATAGTTTGACTAATAAAAAGCTACACTATACCTGAGCAACATTGTTTATAAATAATTTTGAAACAACTAAAACAATAAATATTAATTGTTATACTTTCCTTTACGTTGTTATAGAGTCAAGTTCGCTAATCCCTTGGCTACAAGACCATCTCATTGTCGTTTAGATTTTTATTTTCAATCAGTATGGAGTTTCAACAAGCAACCGACCATGTTCACTTTAAATCATAAAATTTATATTTTAATATTTACTTTAAAATTTAGCTAGAGAGCTGAAAATTTGTACATTTATTTCTTACAACAACGTAAAAAAAGTATCATAGATTGAAATTTTGTCGCTTGCCGCTAAGGGGTGAAAATGTAGGTACAACCCCTATAAAAAATTTCGGTTGTTATACTTTCGTTAAAGCTAGACAATAAACCCTTAATAAATTAAGGAATTTAAAAATAAGAAACCAATATGCTACATGATAATTAAAAATAAATAAATAAGACATATTAGAATTTAATAGTATAGCCTATTTATACCGGGTGAGTTTTAAATGCCCCCCCCCCCTATTTTTTTCCGCATTTCTTAAGATATCGACTCCCAACCACCACCGAACATCGTTGATTAGTTTATACTTTCTTTTGATGAGCTTCACATTTTTGGCCGCCATCTTAGATCCGCCATATTGGAATGAACTTTTATTTTTTAAATGTAAAGGTAAGGTTGTGACCCATCATTTCAAACTACTGTATTTTTTCCGTAGAACGCGATGCCGCATTCGCTTTTTAATTATCTGCTTTCGTTCTCGAGATATTAACAATTTTGTAAAAAATTGAAATTTTCAAAAATCCCTTGTTTTATTCTTTTTTTTTTTAAATATCGACCCTTTATCATCAGATATCACAGTTTGGTAGTAGCTTATA
>JAGFPH010000984.1:6548-18670 GCA_018207615.1 Philaenus spumarius
GCGGGAAATCTGGCGTGATGCAAGATCTCGCGAGAAATCTGGCGTGATGCGAGATTTCGAAAACATAGCCAAGTCGAAAGTGCCCAACGGGCCAATAGAAGTTATCACTTCAAAAATTATGTATTAAGCCACTAAAACAAACAAACACAATTCAGTTTTAAAATAGTTTAGTTAAGGAAACACATCATTTACATTCGATGAACGATTCATTCATTAAGATTCCAGGTTGAAGGGCTTTCGTAATATCATGATAACTTCAGTGAATAAAACTTGTCGCTGTCACTTACTTCCAAAATTTGTTTGAAGTGTTATCCAAATTAAATTCCAACCATTACACGTCACGTGTTTCGGACATTAATCGTTCATCGTCGGGTGTTAAATCAAACACTACCGTAATTACACGGGTGGCCTAAATCCAGTCGCGGATTAAATTGATCTTTTACAAGCAATACAAATAATAAGACTTAAAATGCTTCCTCTTCGGAAGATTAAAATTACCGCTTTAAGACTTATTCAACGTCTTCTCCCAAATAAGTAGTTGGTTGAAACGTCAATACATATAAACTTAACTTCGGTAAATCAGTCAACACACGTCACGTCAGCGGTACAGCTGCGTTATAGGATTGTTTTAATAGATTTTCTTACCTGAACGATGTTGTTCCTATCATAATAATACTAGCTGGCCCGGTCCGGCTTTGGATAGACAAATCAAAGTTAAATATATATTAACAAAAAAATATATCAATAAATATATATATACTATGTTATACTATACTTATGGGGATTTTTAGCGAGCACCTAGCGCCCTAGAGGAAGCTACATACTAAATTTCATTCCAATCCGATCGGTGTTTTTTTTTTAGTAACTTTGACCCCCCAAACCTCCCCTAAAATTTCTAATTTTTTTAAAACCTTCCTTACGAAGCACCTATGGCTCTAGGGGAAGCTACATACCAAATGTCGTTCGAATCCGTTTTGGAGAAATCATGATTTATTAACTTTGACCCCCCCCCCCCCAACCCCCTACTTAAATTTGGATTTTTTTAAACCCTTTCTTATCAGCACCTACGGCCCTAGAGGAAGATATATGCCAAATTTCATTCGAATCCGTTCAGTAGTTTTAGAGATATCGTGATTTAGTAACTTTAACCCTTCCAAAGCCCCCTAAAATTTCGAATTTTTTAAAAATATTTCTTAGAGAGCATCTATGGCCCTAGAGGAAGCTACATACCAAATTTCGTTCCAATCCGTTCAGTAGTTTTAGAGAAATCGTGATTTAGTAACTTTGATCCCCCAAACGCCCCTAAACCCTAAAATTTTGAATTTTTTGAAAACCTTTCTTAGTGAGCACCTATGGTCCTAGAGGAAGCTACATACCAAATTTCGTTCCAATCCGTTCAGTAGTTTTTGAGAAATCTTGATCAGTGAGTCAGTGGATTCGGCTGTTCTGAATATAGATGTTCTGAAAGATTGATGTTTGCAAGCAAACTATTTAAAACATACCGTCTAAGTTCTGTTTATATATTATGACTACAATTGAATTTCAAATATGTTAATGTTTTTCTCCTTATTTGAATAATTTAACTTTATATAATCATGTCTTTACTGCGCATGACAGCATTAGAATCTAGGCCACTTCGTGTTGTCACTATACGTGCTGAAGTTATTAATGATATCACTATCTTCAATGAAGATCCTGGTTCGAGTTATTTCAAGTCGCGTCTGTAGTACATACAGTATAATATAATCTAACTAGCTGGCCCTATCCAGCTTTGCACGGATTGACAAATCAAAGTTAAATGTATATTAACAAAAAATATAAATCAATAAATATATTATACTATGTATTTCTTATGGGGCTATTTAGTAACTTTGGTCCCCCAAACTTCTCCTACAACTTCGAATTTTTTGTAACGCTTTCTTAGTGAGCACCCAGGGCCCTAGAGGAAGCTATACATACTAAATTTAATTAAAATCCGTTCGGTTTTTTTTTTTAGTAACTTTGACGCCTCCAAACCTCCCCAAAAATTTCGAATTTTTTGAAAACCTTTCTTAAAGAACACCTATGGCCCTAGGGGAAGTTACATACCAAATTTCGTTCCAACCCGTTCAATGGTTTTGGAGAAATCGTGATTTATTAACTTAGATCCCCCCAAAACCTTATTAAATTTCGAATTTTTTTAAACACTTTCTTATCAGCATCTACGGCCCTAGAGGAAGATATAGGCCAAATTTCATTCGAATCCGTTCAGTAGTTTTAGAAAAATCGTGATTTAGTAACTTTGACCCCCCAAACCCCCCTAAAAATTTTGAAGTTTTTGAAAACCTTTCTTAGTCAGCTCCTTTGACCCTAGAGGAAGCTACATACCAAATTTCGTTCCAATCCGTTCAGTAGGTTTTGAGAAATCTTGATTTAGTAACTTTGAACCCCCAAAACCCCCTAAAATTTCGAATTTTCGGAAACCCTTTCTTAGTACGCGTCTAGAGGCTATAAAGAGTATTAGTGCCAAATTTCATGTTTGTAGGCCTCGTGGTTTTGGAGAAACTGTGATGAGCCAATGAGTCAATGGTATTTGGCTTTTATAAGTATAGATAATTATTTACTATGCCTTCCCCAATCCCCCCCTAAAATTTTGAAAACTTTCCTTAGTGAGCACCTATGGCCCTAGAGGAAGCTTCATACCAAATTTCGTTCCAATCCGTTCAGTAGTTTTTGAGAAATCGTGATCAGTGGGTCAGTGGATTTGGCTTTTATATATGTAGATGTTCTGAAAGATTGAAGTTTGCAAGCAAACTATTTAAAACTTACCGTCTAAGTTCTGTTTATATATTATGACTACAATTGCATTTCAAATATGTTAATCTTTTTCTCCTGAACACTTGTAATAACGATTTATTTACTAAAATTTTCACTACACTTCACTGATAATGAATTAATTGATGGTCATTCTGATAATTCTGTAGATTTCCAGAAAATGTTATGGATTTGATTGTGATGTCTGGCGTTTCCAGATATTTCCCTCACACTGGTTGTTAGTCGGAACCGACAACTCCTATAGCCGTTTGTCTCACCTACTGAATTCTCACAAGCAGTTATAAGCATAAGGTTGAGAACTAACTTTCGACAGAATGGTGTGTTAGGTTTGCTTTTGCTTGGAGATCAAACAGCTTTGGTTAGAAGGAAGGAGGTCGGAAGTGAAGCAAACGGTGGTTTGCCATCTTCCAAAAACTTGACCAGTTAACTTTTCTTCCGTTTGGAAATGCTTTGCATACTTTTACTACAATTCTTTTATAGTTATAATTATACTAGCTGCCCCGATCCGGCTTTGCACGGATAGACAAATCAAAGTTAAATGTATATTAACAAAAAATGTATTACATCAATAAATACATTACACTATGTATTTCTTATGGGGATTTTTAGTAACTTTGACCCTCCCCCCAAACTTCCCCTAAAATTTCTAATTTTTTGAAAACCTTTAGAGGGCACCTATGGCCCTAGAGGAAGCTACATACCAAATTTCGTTCCAATCCGTTCAGTAGTCAATGGATTTAGCTTTTATATTTATAGATACTGTTCTGTCGGGGTACAACTATAGAAGTGAATCTAAAAGTTTAATATGTTAACTATAAGAAAATAGAAATTTAACCTTAAAATAAAATTAATTGTAAGATCATACTAAAAATAGTGAGACTTAATCTTAGCTGAAATGTGGAGAAAAATATTTGAAGACACATTTTTTGGTTATATTTACTACTTCTAGGTTAGGGTTTTGTTATTGATATTGTAAGGTTATGCATGCAGTACGAACAGTATTTCATATTTATAACAGATTATTAAATTTGTTTTAAAAATTCTACAAATAATCTAATGAAATTAGTTTTTAAGTTTATGCCTAAAATGAATGCCTGAAAGAATTTGTGTAGGACCATGTTTTATAATATTACCATTTCTTACGGGTAATCGATTATAGCACCGATTATAGTCTAACAGTGATTTATTCACAAAATATAGAAGAATAAATCTCCTAAAGTGACACTTCTAAAGTTACGATCCTGGCAATATAGAGCCTCAATAATGAAGCATCACCTGTATACCTACATCAATACTTTAGTAGCCTATCCAAGATTTGCATTATATTTCAAAATGATAGACGTTGTTCATACATTTTTAAACCACTCAGTCATCTTATTTTAGGGGTTTTTTTTTGTACAGTTTTTAAGTAAAATTTAACATTTTTAGCATAGATCAAAACGAAAAACGTTTAGCCAATATTTGTGTATAATCATTGAAACGAGTGTTATTCATCGACTGTTTAGAGTTGTGTTATTTAATCTTAGAAGTTATGCTTGGATCGAAAATGTTGTTACAATCCTGGAGTGTACAGTGCGACATAAAGTTATAGTTAGTCAGGCGCAATGTGACTTCCATTAGACATGTGGCAGACTTCTCGTCTGAAGTATACAAGGTCTGTCTAAAACGTTCTGTGAATGTTATGATAAAAACATAAAAACAGAATGTTCATTAGAAATACCTTTATTGGCCTTCAAAATACTCTCCACCAGATACTACGCACTTCTGACAACAAAGTTCGTATAACACCTAAACTGTTGCAGATGTCTTCATGTAGAATCGTTTTCAGAATTGCCGTCATTTGGTTCTGCATCTCCTCGACGTCCGCAAACCGTGATCCCTTTAAGGCCTTCTTAAGACGTGGGAACAAAAACTCAGCAGGAGCCAGATCTGGAGAGTTCGGTGGATGTTGCAAAACTGTAGCGCCACGCTGAGTCAAACATTGGCGTACAATGGTGCTGGTATGCGATGGTGCATTGTCGTGCGGTACCATCCAATTTCCGGTCTGGAACATTTTTGACCTAGCACGTCAGATGCGATGCAACAAACGTTCGAGAACCTCCAAGTAGAATGCGGCATTCACCGTTTGGCCAGCAGGAACGAATTCCTTATGGATGATTCCTTCTTTGTCAAAAAATGTGATCAACATGGTCTTCACTTTGGATTTTCGACGCGGCGTTTTGTTTGTCGCGGGGAAGAAGGTGACCGCCATTCCATTGATTGTATTTTCTTTTCGGGGTCGTACTGGTAACACCAAGTCTCGTCTCCTGTGACAATGGAACCCAGAAAAGTCGGATCCCGGTCACACATATCGATGAAATCGCCATTGACATCAAAAGTGTTGCTTTTTGATCATCTGTTAGTATGTGTTGTACAAATTGTGAACAAATTTTGCGTTTGCCCAATTCTTTATGGACGATGGCCCCCACTGCATCTGTGCTAATAC
Organism: Philaenus spumarius; assembly: GCA_018207615.1. Lineage (NCBI taxonomy): Eukaryota > Metazoa > Arthropoda > Insecta > Hemiptera > Aphrophoridae > Philaenus > Philaenus spumarius. Next base: position 11,848 of record JAGFPH010000984.1, read on the forward strand.
CCACATCTTCTACTATTAATCGCCGATCTTTTGTTAGCATAGCTGGCACACGTTCTATTTTTTCCAGCGTCCTGCTTGTGGATGGTCGTCCCGAAGTGGCTCGTTCTCCACCGATTCCTTGCCAACCCGAAAGCGATAAACCAATCGTACACACATCTCCTAATCACAGCATCCTGCCCGTACACTCGCACAAACATGTCATGGGTTTAACCCAATTTGAAGCAGAACTTAATGTTGTGTCGCTGCTCCACGGCTTTCCGACGCTCACTTCTCGGAAAACTCTGTTGTAGTGATGGTCTATTCGAATAATTTTTATTCGAATATTCGATTAATTTGTTTTAGTCGATTATTCGAATACTTTAGAATTATTCGAATAAACTACCAAGTGAATAGTGAATATTGGTTAAACTAGTTAGGCATATAGGTTATTCGAATAACTAAGAGATTGAATAGAAATGCTATGTCGTATACCGTTATTACAGTTACGTTTACTTTAGAATTGTTCGAATAAACTAACACGTCGTGAATACCACTATTATAACATAGGGGTTAGGCATATAGGTTATACTACAGTGACTTTTTACGAATAACTAAGCAATTGAATAGAAATGCTATGCCGTATGTCGTTATGTCATTTGTCGTTACGTGTTAGGAAGGCTCACGGCTCACATGCAATTATTCGATAGTTTGGTACAGGTACATATTCGATAAATTGGTAATATAATAATTTCGGATAAATGAAACCAATATTAAAACTAAAGGAAATCGATCACGTGAAAGCAATACTTACTTTTTATCCGTGGGAAAAGTAAACAGGATGTTTGCAAATAGATTCCAGGAAAGGCAGGAAATCTACCGGCCTCCCTTTGTCTGGCATATTCGCCGATTCGAAGAATGTCATACTGTACTTCTATTCAACTATTCGAATATTCTTACAAGGCAAGTAATCTGTGACTCATTCGTCTAGCTTTTATTCGAATAAAATTATTCGAATAATTATTCGATAGTTTTTTTTTATTCTAATCGATTATTCGATTAGTAAAAGTATTCGATTATCTCATCACTACTCTGTTGCAATGAATGTAAAAGTACTTCAATAGAAGTCTCGCCCAATTCCCGACAGATGGCAGGTCCAGACATGTTCATGCCTGCTTACGTATGCACGCGCGATATTTCAAGCGTAGAATACCGATATATTAGACCATTCACTGAACATTTTAGACAGAGCTCGTATTTAGCGGTAAGAACCATTCCTACTACAGCTAACCTCAAACAAGAAACTAATAATAAGCACCGTGATCTGGCAACAATCAACAATATAATCAGCTGTATAACCACAGCTGCTTGGATTTCAATACTGTTTATGTTCGCACATACAAATAGATAATCGATTATAGCATCGATAGCGACAGTCTAACATTGATTTACAGTCTGGTAGCGTACTCACAAAATATAGAAGAATAAATCTTCTTTAAGTGACACTTCCAAAGTTACGATCCTGGCAATATATAGCTTTAATAACGAAGGATTGCCTGTATTGTAATACCGTAGTCACCCTTTCGAGATTTCCATTATATTTCAAAATGATAAATTTTGTTCATAAATTTATAAGCAACTCAGTTTCCTCGCTCTGGTGTTCTGGGTGCATATTTATTTAGTTTTAAGTGTTGCTTATTCTATCTTTATAAATAAAAATGCAATTGTCGTTTGTTCAAAATCCTAAATCTCCGAAAGCTCTTTAGCGATTGCTTTAAAATTTGGTCACAAGGTTTCATTTGAATACACGCGTGTTTTTATATACTTTTTGAAAAACAACGCTATTGTTAGGCGTAAAAACAACACAAACAATAACCTACTAGATCAGTAAATAATAAATAAATATGTTTATTGTTGATACAGTAATCACCTGTGTGCTCTAATATTTCACTAACAGTTGATTTCAAACTTTGAAGCAATTATTTGTATTTCTAACTTTTAGGTTAGGTTTTTATTAAAGTGTAGAACTGAGCCTTGCTGGTTCTTTAAGTTTTATTATAACTGCTGTTTTAAAATATACGGAATAATTTTATTTGGACATTTAACATTATGTACCATCTTAGCTTTGGGGTTATTATTAATCCTACACCTTTATTAGCGAATTTCCATAGGAAAAATGAGCTATTGCAGTGGCCCTTATGGTGAGACCCAAGGTCGGGAGTAGCAAATGAGCACCGATCATGGTCCTCAGAACACGTTTTGTGGTGTCAAAAAAATTAATATATATATATATATATATATATGTGTATATATGTGTTCGCACTCTAGCGGCCGCATTTTAAGTCCGATTTGGCCCAAATTTGGTACAAGTGTTGGTTGTCTATGTGGCTCGGACGAGTTTGTTAGCCAAAACAAAAAACCACCAACCGGAAGTACGTTTTTTGACCGGGAGTAACTATTCTTTGAGATTTTTACTACCAGAGTGAAATTTTTTTAGAGTTTTCTAACAATATAAATGTAGGATGTTATTCTGCGCATTTTATTTTTTTACGCGATCTTATAGCTGGCTTGGTTCCCCCAAAATCGACAAAAACGTAAAATACCATAAAAGTACCCAGTTCAAAGCCAAGTGATGCAAACTCGCGAGGCCACTAGGAGGAAACAAATTCTACTAATATATTGCGTACACACAGACAGCTGTTCAACGCCTTCGTGAGTAGACCTATTTCCCAAATTGTTGGTTGAAACCCTAAAACATAGGCATATAAACTTAATTTTGGAAATTTGCTCAACTCACGTCAGCGGTCCAGCTGCGTGGTCGATTTATTATAAATAAGACACTGTACTATCAAGCCGAACTTTGTATGCAGTTTGAAGTACATAATTATGAAAAGTCGGTAGCAGAATCAACACATATAGGGTGTCTCAAAAGTCTGTGAACGGCTTTATATTTTTGCAACCATTGCAGTGGATTGTCGGAGTTTTGCTTTTAAATCGTATGCCAATAAGTAAACTTACGCTATTTTCAAGATACCCAATATTGTAACTTTTAACAGTCACCATTTTGTGTAGGGCGAACCGTTTGATGTCTGATTTTCGGCATTCTGTTCTCCTAAGATAGACCTTTAATTTGATGCAGAAATCGACCTATGCTCGTAATTAAGATCGCCTGTGCGCTGTCCCCATGAGGCGATACAAAATTCTAAGTTTCTTCATCAAAGATTAGTTTTCTTTTTTGGTGGAGAAACGATGGACCAAGTTTTGTTGCTTGTGGTTATTCACACGTTATCTAAACCGGTGATGGAGTAAACACGTTAACGGTTGACAAATAAATATCCATAATCTTCGCCGGATCTAAACAGGAGACCGTGTGAGCTCCAGAATTTTGGAAGCTACTGACGTTTTCCTGATGACAAAATCCTACAAGGCAGCACTTAAGGTGTGATATAATATTGTAACACGTAAATAGTCAATAAACTAAATGCAACATCCTCTCTAGTCTGAATCACTTGGAAGTTTTCACAATTTGAATGATTGCAATCGCACCTTATTGTGAACTCGTGACGACTTTTAAAACATTTCTGGTCTAGTTGGAGTTTCTCTAGAACCTTCTCACCTGAAATTGATGAATTGTTTATTGTATTATATTATTGAACTATTATTGCTATTATTTGTTTTGTAATAATAATATTAATAATTATTATTATTTTTCTTTGTACTAGCTTCCACACCACCAGTGAGGTAAAGCTAATGCGGCATTTTCTTTTTTTTTACTGTGGTTTTATTTATAAAAACTGCATTAATTGCACTATCCCCTGGAATTGAATTTATTATAAATTTGTATTATTATTATTGTTAGAGAGGATAAAACTTCCAACAGCAGTCGGGAACCGAATCTCTTGCATAAGAATGCAGCCGTTCCAATTTGCAAGGGTGACAAAAATTACCTAGGTCGTGCTGCAGCAATTAAAGAATGAGATAAAGCAACACGCTTGGTTTTCCATTTCTCTAAAGAACCAAGTTTTTTTTTTTTAAATAACATCGAAAAAGTATGCAAGATTTCAGGGATTACGGTTTCAACATCTTGAAATAAATTGTCCGTATGTGGGTAATGCGATGTTTCATAAATAATTCATCGATTACAGATGATAACAGCGTATTCATGCAGATTTTTATAAATACGGAACAAATAAGATGGCACTTAACTCAGAAACTATTTATTTCACACTAAACTTTTGAAACTAAAGTTTTAGAGAATTCAATTCATTGATTCTGAAACTTTTCCAGCAACGCGTACTTCAATTTACCAGTTGATAGTTTGCCAATCTAAAGGGATACATGGCAGTATCGTGTATAATTATATATCAGCTGATTGATTAGAGATGATACGAACTAGGTTATGTAGCATCCCTTAGGGGAAGCCCAGCGGGTGATATAAAGTTAAACTAATGGGTTAGGTACATAACTAAACATACGACAGTTTGTCGTGTGTATGCAATAATACGTAGATCTAAGTGTATTTTACTAACTGATACAGTAAGATATGTTTGTTGGACATGATACTTTCAAATAACAATAATTCGACCACGCAGTTGAATCGCTTACGTGAGTTTTTATGTTTTAGGGTTTCAACCTTCTATTTAGGAAATTGAACTACTCACGAAGGCGCTGAATAGCTGCTAATATTTAGTATTATTTGTTTGCACATCCAGCTTCGACTAACGCTCTCCTTCCTTCCACGCGTAGGGGAAAAACAAGACCTTGAAGCCTCGGCTTATAGACTGCTTCGCTTCGCTCGGCCGTCGCCCTCGGATCAGAAGATGCCCAACCGTAAAATCCCCCACGGTTTTTTGGGTAACCGAGTCAGCTATAAGGTCGTGTAACAAACGGTCTAGTGTGATAAACCTTAAAAATAGTTACTTCCAGTAAAAAAACGTTCTTCCGTTTGGTGGATTTTTTGGCAAACGAACTCGTCCAAGCGAGTTAGACACCTAACAGGTGTTCCAAATTTGGACCAAATCGGACTTAAAATGCGGCCGTTAGAGTGCGAACACATTTATGCATAAATACATCTTAATGACACCCGAAAACGTGTTCTAGGGACCATGATCGATGCTCATTTAATACTACCGACCTTAGAAATACTAATGCTCATTTAATACTCTTTCCCATGGAAATTAGCTAATAATGCGATCACGAGTCTGAAACGATGACTTGAGTTGAACAAATTTCCAAAATGAAATTTTTGGTTTCAGGGTTTCTACCAACTCTTCAGGGAATTGGTCTACTAAATTTTAGTGGTTTTGTTTCCCTCTCAGTCTTCGTTCCGCTGGCTGTGTACGCTTGCACCTCGACCTATCTGCATCGGATTAGATATTACTTCATTTGCTCACTTTTTATGGTATTTTTCGTTTTGACCGATTTTGGGGGGAACCATATGGACAATAAGGTCGCTTAAAAAACCAAATGTGTAGAATAATCTCTTGCATTAATTTGTGTAGATAAATCACCACATTTAGCTAACCAACTCTATGCGTGTCAATTAGAAAACAGTAAACCGCGGTTTGTACCAAATTTGGACCAAGAGAGGCGAAAACACAATTATGTACACATACAGATACATCTAATTTTTAATTACACCCCAAAACCTTTTCTGGGAACCACGAATAGTGCTCATTGACCCCTCTCGACATTAGGCCTCACCATAAGAGTCAGTACAATAGCTCATATTTCCTACGAAAATTCGCTAAAAACCGTAGTGACAGGTTGAAATTAGATCAAATTTCAATACACTTGCAAGACACACGTTTGACTGACGGCTACAACTCTACATCCCCTATCAAATAACCTGCAAGTTTTCACATTTCGAACTTGTGTAATTGCACCTTATTGTAAACCCATTTCAACTTTACGACATTTCCCGTCTTGTTTGAGTTTTCAAATCGTATTTGACTTCTTCTGGAAAGTTTTACTTTACTTTGTAATATTTGTGCACCTCGTGTTGCTAAGGGTTGTGTACTACGTAGTTCACTTACAGGGGATGAATTAGTAAACACGCCCTTAGTGTTCATACGCTACCTCGAGTACCAGTGGTTCAGAGATCGATGCCCTTGTATGATTTTGTACTAAGGTACGACCCAAAACAAACAATTGATTATATTGTTGATTGTTGCCAGGCCATGTTGTTTATTATTACTTTCTTGTTTGAGGTTAGTTGACATCGCAGAGAAAGTTTTTATCGAAGTGCATTATTTTCGCTCGTAATGAACAGGTCGTTGCGGCGGTCCTAGTTTGATGTGGACTGCTGTAGAGTTTCAAGAAGGATTTCACAAACGGACGCCAAGTAACGCCGCAATGATAAAAGTTGTTGACAAGTACCGTCGTATCGATAGAGTTTTGACTCATTATAGATGGACCCTAAAATAGGTAATAAACCGGAGTTGTTCATCAAAGAACAGATACAACAAGTTTTCGAGTTACCGAGGATGACAAATGTATTATACACATCCAATCCTCCATTACAGTTGGTTATAGGATATTACCACGATCGCAACTTTGAAAGTGCTACTTAAAGACAATGTATTCGTCTATATGTTGCTATGTAAGTTAGCCTAGTGGTACTCAGGGAAAATATCACCGAGATCAAGATAACAGTAATGGAGAAAGTTTAACACCTAGTTCTTTAATACAGTTAGAGTGTACGTAGAAAGCCCGGTAGTCTTCTTCAACAAGTCATGCGATCCAAGAAAAAAGCCTGCAACCGTTTCGGTCAATGTAAACACTGTTTATTTATTTATTCAAAATTGATTTCTATTTACGCCTGCATCTACTGAGTTTGTTACAGATT
>JAGFPH010000984.1:25270-39454 GCA_018207615.1 Philaenus spumarius
TGACTATTAGAATTTATCCATCTTTGCCAAGTTTACCTTTTTTTTGACCAAATAAATTGTTAAATCAGGCCCAATTTATTCTAATTTCAATGTGCTAAAACAGTATAAAAATTATCTTGTTTTTTAACAGTAATTAAAAACTATCCAATGAACAGCTGATAAAACAGTATGAATTGGTTTGTTTATAAACAGCTGTTTTGATCGCTTTATTTACTATTTCGTTGTTATTTTCTAACCAACATGGCAACCCATAAGACGCTATGTTAAAAATGTTCAACTTTAAAATTAGATTTTCTCAAAAAATTGCGTTTTTACACGAAATACAACTATATGGGTGTACTTAAAAATCAAAACTACACCTAAATACAAAATTTCTTTGAATTCGTTAGAGCCGTTTTCGAGATCCGCGACAGATACAAAGATAGGTACCAGAATTGCTCACTTAAAGTAATAGGATGTAGATAAAACCCCGACAACTTTTCATTCTAGTACGAAAAACCTCAAAAAACATTTACTTTCTGTCAGGCAACATGTGGTCGTTGGATTCTTTTGGCTAATGAACTCATCCGGACAACTCACAAAATCAAAGTGACTACCAAATTTGTACTAAATGGGACACACCGTTAGAACACATATGTGCACATTTTATACAATTTTTAATTACACCCCAAAACTTTTCTGGGGACCATGATCGCTGCTCATTGACCACTACCTACTTAGGAGCCACTGCAATATCTCACCTTATCTGTGGAAATTCGGTTTCTAGCAATGTAAACCGTACGGCGTCATCTTCATCTAAAGATACATCCGGTGATTAATAACACCAGACTAGACTGTACAAGGCCGTAGCCGGGGGGGGGGGGGGGGGGTTATCGGATCAACCCCCCCTACCCCAAAATACCGAAATTTAGCAGTAAAAATTAGTACTAGGTTTAAAAAGTACAAGTTAAAATTATAAAATAGACAACACAACAGAGGATCCAGCAACATATTTTACAATCATTGTGTCTTGCATGCATACTGATATTTAGATTTTCATTGATTAAACTACAACGTACAATACACATGGATGCAGTAGGTTACAGCCTTACTCTCTTGTGAGCTTGATCTGATCTACTAAATAAGAAAACTATGAAGGTTCAACAAAAATACTTTACTCTAACAAAACGCGCAAGCATTGTGTATTGAAAATACTCCCAATACGGGGGTTGGCGTGCTAAGCAAGCAATGCTCTGTGTATTGAAAATTCTCCCAACACGGGAGTTGGCGTGTGAAGCACGCAATGCATTGTGTATTGAAAATACTCTCAATGCGGGGGTTGGCGTGCAATGCACTGTGCGTCGGCCGCTTCTCAGTGTTCAGTGTCAAGCTCACATGTGCGTCCTTAGCAGTGAATGTGTTAATAATTTAAATATGTTTGTGAGAAAGTATGTGCCAGTTTCTGGTACCGTTTCTTTAGATCAGATAAAAGCAAACAAAATGATTACTGTATTATAAATCAAACATCTGGAGTTTCATATTATACTATTTCCTTTAGTTGCTAATTTGTTTGAAACGTTCATTATTGAAATACTAGTAAGCCCCCGAGCAAATTTAAAGACAGATTAATTAGATAAACTTCAGAAATACAACATTTAAAACAAATACTATTTAAAAACAACAGACTTTGGGATTTTGAAATCGGTAAATGTCTACAATTATAAAGATTATAAAACTGTAGGCCTATTTGTTTAAATTTTGAATTTATATCCGTTATTATGTATTTAAAGAATGATAAAAATATTATGTTTTAATTGCTTTTTATTTTGTATTGATCGATCAAATTATTTAGAAGGTATCTTATCTTCTACAGCGAGAGATAATTGTCTGTCTGCTAAATGGATCTGGAATCTCCGTCTAAGGATTTTTTATTTTTTGATTTTATATGGGGCTTTTGGCCACGAGAAATCGATTGGAAATGGTCACCAGTCTGGGAAAATTCGTTTTCTACGTCTTTTTATTAAATTAAAAAGTGAAATTTGTCCATTTTAAACAATACAAAGCACAGCTGATGCAAATGTTTTCAATGTCATTACAATAATCATCTGTTTTCTTTTAAACGAAGCACAGCTGATGCAAATGTTTTCAATGCCATTACAATAATCATCTGTTTTCTTTTAAACTGTATTTTATTAGAGGTAAGCCTAATGTTGTATCTATTTATAGTTACCATGGCAACGAATACTTCTGCTAAATAAATATACCCTTTATTTAGTTGTTTAATGTTATATACCTAACCTAAACATAATTATTATAATTCAATAATTATTGAAATCATAGCCCTGCTTATAATCGAGCTTTAGCTCGGTCTCCTGGTACTTAATATTATAGTGAAGAAATTAATAATCGAATATGTTTATATGTTATACGAAGATGTACGAATGTTTCCGATGTTAAACGAATAGGTAAGTCTTCTTTAAATTTGTATAAGCGAATATATTTATGATAAAAGGTTGCATTTATTCGTTTATAACCTCAAAGCAAGTCGTATAACGTATTATAGCATACCAGTACATTAGTTGTATAACCCATAGTTAAAAAAAAAATTAACTTCACAAGAAATTATAATGATAGTAGCTGTTAACATAACCTCAAAGTACAATCTACACTAGGTTTTGAAAAGATGATGGGTGAAATCAGCTGTTATATTATATGTTACTCGCGTACGTACGTACACTCGCTTTTATAGGAGTCGATGGCTTTATAATGTCTGAATGTTTTGCCTGTTTTATTTTTAGGGACTTAAACATCCCTGTCAAAGCTCAGTGTAAACTTCTGTCATAACAAACTAAAGTTACACATTGTCGTCCCTATACAATTGAATTAGCACAGCTGTTACAATATTGCAGCAATGTTATATTTTACTTTAAACTTAGGTATTTGTGTTTTGTAGAAACTTGAACTTTGTAACAATACATAACTGCGCGGGGAGTAGTCAGATTCGCGTGTAGGAATAATGATGAAAGTTTCTCTAATGTTAAGGAAGGCTTTACAATTATAATGGTAAAGTGGTTGTTAGCGATGTATGTCTACCCTATTACGACTAAGATGAAAAGCAGTATTAAAAATTAATTAAAGTCTGTCCTGGAGGGGAATAAAATGGCAGAACGATGTTGTTTGTGCGAAATCTTATGCCGAGTTTAGCAAGTAGTTGAGAATGGCTGTGGTACAATTTCACCTCAACACACAAGGAAAGGTTTAAACGATGCAATTACACAATTTTCAAACCCTTCTCATCAAAACTAGTTGAAAGTTTTCACTCTTTGAATGTAGTTCAACATTATCGTAAACTAATTATAATATTTTCCGTATTTGTTAAGTTTAAATATTTCGTCTTGTTATAGTTTGACTTTAATTTGTAATTTTCATTAACGTCTTCCAGTGTTTTAAAGAAACTCTCCTTTATGTTGAGGGTAAAACTTAATTCACATACAGGGAATGAATAAATAAAACTAAACCTTGAAGTCAAAGTCTACTTAAAGACCTTCTTATATCAAGAAAGTGATAAAAACTACTTGATGGTAGAAATAATTCGACAACGTAACTTGAGCAAATTTCCAAAATTAAGTTTATAGGACTATGTTTTAGGGTTTCAACCTACAATTTCGGAAATAGGTATATTCACGACGGTGCTGAATAGCACCAGAATTCGCAAGCCATTCCGCATATTGGGAGTATTTTCAACACACAAAGCATTGAGTGCTTGGCACGAAAACCCCAAGGTAAAATCCACCACATGGCTTTGAACCGGGTACTTTAAGGTATTTTACGTTTTGATCGATTTTGGGAGAACCAAGCGAGCTATAAGGTCGCCTAAAAAAACAAAATGTGCAAAATGTGTTCCTACATTTATAAGTGTATAAAACACTATAAAAAAACATTTATTCTCGTAGGAAAAATCTCAAAAAATAGTTACTTCCGGTCAAAAAACGTGCTTCCGGATGTTGGATTTTTTTTGGCTAACGAACTCATCCGAGCGACATAGACAACCAACATGTGTACGAAATGTGGACCAAATCGAACTTAAAATTCGGCCGCTTGAGTGCGAACACACATATATACATATATACATATACATATGTATATATACATGTACATATATATATGATTTTTAATGACACCCCAAAACGTGTTCTGGGGACCATGATCGATGCTCATTTGTTACTCCTGACCTTTGGTATTACCATAAGGGCCATTGCAATAGCTCATCTTTTCTATGGAAATTCTCTAAAAAACACAATATTTCAAATTAAAAGTGTCGCTTTAGTTTTTTACAAGAGGTAAATTGCTTAAAATCAGCTTTTCTGTTTATAATACTCTATTGAAAACTACTAATTTTGAATTCCCCTTGGATTCCCTTTCTGAGAAAGTTTATGTAAGTGAAGTTTCTAACCAAACAGCTGTTTTAGGTTCATCCATTTGCAGAACCCCGTGTATATGTTGTTATAATACGGTTCCGTGTATAATTAGAAATTAGGATCAGCTGATTGATTAGAGATATGCATCTCGTTATATATCGTAGCTTAGAGTGAGCCCAGCAGGGGATATAAAGGGAAACTAATAGGACAGATACATAACTACAAACATTGGATTATATGCAACTAGAGGGCTCCGCGGTGAAGCAAATGCAAACAGATTATTGTATACTACGTTATTACATCACGGGAATGAAGATTGATAAGGACAGAGATTTTTTATTTTTATAGTAGAAAAGAGACAAATTTCAAAATATAAAATATGACCAAAATTTAATACAGTAAAGGAGTATTTCAAACTGGTCAAACATTTCTAGTCTATATCTATACTAATATTATAAAGAGGTAATATATAAAGTTTGTTTGTTTGTATGTAGGGGGTAATCTCTGTTTGTACTACTGAATCGATTAAAAAAATAGTTTTACTAATAAAAAGCTACATTATCCCTGAGTAACATAGGCTATAATTCATTTCGATCAAAACCTTTTTTTTTATTTCAATACTAGCTGGCCCGACCCGGCTTTGCACGGATAGACAAATCAACCTGATACTAATAATTAGCCCAAGTGTTTTAGTTCATTGTAAAAAATAAGAAAAAAAAAAAGAAAAGTTAATTGTAGGCCTAACCTAAAATTATATTCAGTTTTTGATCCAAATCAGTTGTTGGTCAAAATCAGCTGTTTTAAGCTTTTCATACGAACAGCTGTTTTTTGTCAAATCTTTCTTCTTCTTCCTTAAGATTGACCTTCCATAAGATTAACATTGAAACTTTGAGGGCCACTGGGGCGTAGCCCTAATGTCCTAGGACTTCGGTAAATGGCCTAAAACCTTCCCAGGGTTAACCTGTGTTACTATGCAAAATTTCAAAGCAATCGGATGGACGGTTTGGTAACGCATAAAGGACAAACATACAAACAGACGGACATACATTGAATTTTATATATATAGATTTGTAAATTTAGTCGGGAAAAATCTTAGGTTAGGCCTAGAATGATAAACCAACACATGTATTTACATTTAATACCATAGCAACCAATTGAATAAAATAACAGTTAATATAATATAGTTATTTGCTCCAATATTTCTGCTAATTTCAAAATTTGAAGCGATTAGTTTTGTTTTTCTAGCTTTTAGGTTAGGGTTTTAAAGTGTAAACCTAAACCTTGCTTGTTGTTATATTTCTGAATGTTGGCCAAGAAGTGCTTAGAATCACTTCCAATTCCAGAAACTAAAGAGCGTAAAGGATCTGGTGGTGGGACCAATTGTGGCAACTTTACTTTGCCTCCAGCACAACATAATCCAGTAGATTCATCACTGTATTTTAACACCTTACAATATTTACAAATTATTGTCATTTCCCCAATTGTTGCCGATTTGTCGGCACAATAATCTATTGCTGGATCACAGGAGCACTGCATCTGCGGAATCGTTCAATTTCATTATGTCGTGCTCGCTGTTGTTGTGTTTGATGTGCACGAACTCGTTGCATTCTAAGCCTATCTACTTCATTGTCACTCACTAAATAACGCAATTCTGACATAGCAATACGACTATTTTCTTGATTTGTCTCTCTCTGGTTATCAGTGCGGTTACCACGTGAGGTAGCTCTTCGCACATTTGATTGACTGCGACGACCTAAGTCAGGTCGACATCTCCTCGGCAAATTGTAATTTGTAAAGTAAATTGGTAATCGGTAAATTGTAATTAATCAAAGTGAGAAAAGTTCTCGCGCACTTAGCAGTAAAGTGTCACTATCACAAAAGAGCACATAATTTGAAGTGTCACTATCACAAAGGATCACCTAAGTAGGCCTAAAGAAAGTTCTCGTGCACGTAGCGGTAATCGTCACTCACAAGGATAGAAGGATGCACTCTTTGTATGGTATTTATAGCACTAACTTTTTTGTTGGTTTCAGCACCTGCAGGTGAAATGATAAATATTAATTCACCTTTTAAACCTTCTCTGGACTTCCACAAATATTTAAGACCAAAATTAGCCAAATCGGTCCGAGTGTAGAAGTTTTGCCTACGGGTATCAGGTAGAAAGGGTCCCCATCCGCGAATTCCTCATACTGAGGAGTTTTGCCTACGGTTGGGGGTGGGCGCGAGAGGGGGAGGGGGAGAGAGAGAGATTCCTGTAGAGAAGAGAGACAAAGAGACTCTTCTAGCGATTATAAAAGAAAGAATTCTGCCAGGTACAAAAATTATCACTTTACAGGTACCGTATTATCACTTTATATAATTAGAATAAAAAAAAAACTAGAGGACTTACCTAAACTGTTTAGTCACAGTATTTTGCCGATAACAGTATGATTATAATATTTGTATAATTATAATATTTCGTCGTATTATAATTACGAGAAAGGTGGATGCTCTTTAATAATCACTACAACAAACGGTGTCTCTCTCCCTCCCTCACACTCTCTTTCTCCCGCCCCCACCGTAGGCAAATCTCCGCACCAAGAGGTTGCCGACGGCATCCCCCCCATCTACCTGACACCCGTAGGCAAAACTCCGGTTCCCAATCGGTCCAGCCGTTCTCGAGTTTTAGTGAGCCAAATCGGTCCAGCCGTTCTCGAGTTTTAGCGAGACTAAAGAACAGCAATATATATTGAATAGATAGATATTTTACAACAGCAGTTATAATAAAGGTTAAAAGAACCTGCAAGGCTCAGGTCTACACTTTAATAAAAACCTAACCTAAAAGTTAGAAATACAAATAGTTGCTGCAAAGTGTGAAATCAGATTTTACTGGAAAATATTAGAGTAAACAGCTGTTTTATCTGTTATTTTATTCAATTGGTTGATATGGTAATTCATCAGTCTAGGCCTAACCTAAGAATTTTTCCTACCAAATTTACATATATTGAAATACAAAATGTTTTTATCAAAATGAAAGAAAGCTTTATTAAAATATTACTCATGGATAGTGAAGCTTTTTATTAGTAAAATATTTGTTTAATCGGTTTAGTAGTTCCAGAGATTACCCCTTACATGCAAACAAACCAAAAAAACTAACAAACAAACAAATTTGACCTCTTTATAAAGTTATTTTACCTGTCTTAACGGCAACAAACATACAATAATTTTAGGTTATTCCTAGACTTAAAATTACTTTCTGTTTTATGTTTATTGAATATATTTCAGCGCTTGACTATAATATCTAAACTACGCCTGACGGAACCGATCGTCTCTTAGTATAAATTGATGATCCAAAACACATGTTTCTTGAATGTATTTACATTCATTGCCATAGTAAAAAATTTGGTAACGCATTTTCGTTACTCGTTTTTTAAATTTGTCACTGCCATATCAACCAATTAACAACACATTTTTCGTTACCATTACATTTTCTATTTGTTAAGTCCTACTGCAACCCGCGTTAAGGAACTTCGTTCTAAAAACTGTTGTGTTAGATTAAACAGAAAGAAAACAAAACTGTCATTTGACTTGTACATCCTGAAACATTTCCGATCCTTACTCAACGCAATAGAATGCTGAACTGGTAGTACAGTGAATTACTGTCGTAGCGGAGCTACTCATATTTAACAATAATTAGCTTCGTGAGATATCCCCGGCAATAATATGCTCGTTCCAGCGGAAAAGAGAATCAGTAACTTCGTTCAACATCTCGGCCCTCAAAAGGGCCTGTTTCAGTCAGCGTTCTGCGATTTTCCCGTAAATGCCTTTTACGGGAAAACTCGCCTTAACTTCCTCGGAGCTTCACTCCACATCTCCCCGGCCGATATAACATCTGTCTGGCGAACATAGCCATGTTCGACCGCCAAGGACACGTCGATATCGGTCGGCCACTTCAATAATCTTCGTTTACTTTCCTCGGGAGTTGAGACCTCATCTTCCGAGAAAGTCACTTAGTTATTTTCCCCAACTTCTTTGGCCCTCATAAGGACCGTTCGAGCAACGCACAGCAGCTGTCTGGGAAACGTCGACACGTTCTCCCGCCAAGGACTCTACGTCAACAATCGAATGGTTCCTTTTAACTTCTACCGTTTAACTTTTCCCCGAAGATGTACCTCATCTCACGGGAAAGTTATTCGGCCCTTAGTACCGCGTAAACATCTATCGAAATACTTAAAGTCCCCAGTAAATTCAGCTCCCTGGTCACGATGTATATTTAGTGGTAAACGTAGACACGTTTACCGCAACAAACTAAATAATACATCACGCAAAATGACCAAAACCACCTTTCAAACTTTCTCGGTGTTCAAACTCGCCTTCCCGGGAAAGTTACAACTCACCGCGTTAACTTCAATCCGAAAAATCACAAGTCCCAACGCGAACTTAAGAACTAGAAACGCTAACTTAAGTTCACGTCAATCTTTCAACGCGCATCAGTGGCTCGGTACTCCGACATTAAATCAGTACACATCGCTTCACTGGTTCGGATGGCCGACGCCGAGCAGCTCTGTCATTGGCTGCTCACCTTCAAAACTTTCTCTTTTCCCCACTTCCACGCTGGAATAGAGTATATTAGAGGGCCCGATTAGTGTCCAAATCACCAGATCCAGCCTGGACACCGGACTAGTAACACCATCAACCAACACCAACCTGGACTCATCAAAAAGTGGAAGCCAGCTGAATTGTACCAACGCCAAAAGTGGAAAGAGCCATAAGTCCTCAGCCGAGGCACCGCACGCAGAGAATATAGCAAGAGGGAAGCTAAGTGAGGAAGTGTTGCCGACTCGTCAGGATAAATTGCTTCAATAAATGTTATTATGTTCTAATTCAATTACTGGTTCTTAATTCAAATACCATCGCTACAACATCAGCGCAACCGGACAGCAGACACTAAGAAGACCCGTTCGCGGAAAAGAGGCTAGTCCGGCTAGAACCTCCGCCGTAGCTCCGGCTACGTGACACCCGATACAGATCTACGCTCTTCAAGCTTTACACTGTCCTTCTCAGGGCCGCTTCGAACAAGGTAGTCTCACCGATCCAAGACATTGCAGTCGTCTTGGTGAACGGGTAGTGCTTCTCGGCGCTATTCAGGGCTACTGCGTTCTTAACTTCACAACGCTACGAACAACGCACCGAAACTTCGCATCGCAACGACAGCGCAGCGCTACGACTCGTCACAGGCTTCACCTGCAATTGCAAGCCCCTCAGGCACAAGCGTTAGCGAGGCTTCACCTCACCGCCCTTCAGGCTACATTCTGTCGAGGCTTCACCTCACGCCCTTCAGGCCACATTTTCGGCCCTTATCAGGGCCGAGACAAATTAGAAACTTGTGTCGCAAATTTGAGCTAGGTTTTTTTTGTTAAATTAAAATCCCCGGAGCGACAACATTACGAAGTGGTCTGATTGCACTCGCCTCCTCGCGGCATCGTATTTAAGATTTTAGTCGGTGTCGGTGTTAAACTTTGCGAAAGAGAGTGTCATTATAAGTGGAATGAGAAAGCGTGTTGTTTTATCTTTAAATAAAAAATGGGAAGCAATTAAACGATTAGATGGAAATGGAGGTGATTCAAGAAGAAAAGTGGTAAGGTGTTGGGTCAGTGAGCGTCGGGGATGGAGATGAAATAGATCGGAAATTGAAAAGTGGGTATTTCAACGGTATTCAAATAAGTAAGAGGCGAGACAATCAATGAAAAAAGCGAACATAAAAAAACTTCAGAGCAATTATTTTTGTGTTTTTTTATTACAGTAGCTCACTCAAATTTCTTTCATTTGAGTACATTATCAAATCTTCTTTGTTTATTGAAAACTATATTATTTAAAGCCAAATAAAATATATTTTGAAGAAAGTATGAACTAAATCAGCTTATGACGACGTAAATGACACGGGAACTAGCAACTCAATGGATTTCTCACGGCCTACCGTACTATACCGGGGAGGTCTGGCCGGTCCCAATTATCTCGGATAATCGATGTTCTACTTTGTTATTATTGAAAATATACTATCATCTCATACTGTGACAAGAACTGCATGTTTCACTAAGCGACCATGATATACAACCTAGAGTCAAGAGACCACCAGCGCAGTCACCCTTGAAAAATTAGTTTTGCAGCAGTTGGTACTACTCCTAGTAATATCGGTAGTGGGGGGTATAGCTCAGTTGCCTTTTTTCACCGGTGGAGAGTGCTTATCGTGTGTCTGCAAGTTTACAGTTTTGTTTCTAAACAAAATGGCGTATATTGAACATCGAGCAAACAATAAATTCTGTGTTTTGCTTCAAAAGTCACCTTCTGAGACTCTTGACGAGACGATGCGATAAAGAAGGGCCAAGTTTACGAATGGCACAAACATTTTCGTGAAGATCGCGTAAGCAATGAAGATGACACTCGTAGTGGGCCACCTTCAACCTCAACCACTGATGAAAACATTGAGCGAGTACTGCAACTTGTACGTGCAAACAGAAGACCAACGATTGATGACATCGCATTTGGGTCAAATTTATCACACTGTAGTGTCTATAGTATCGTTCATGATTATTTGAACATGCATCGAATTTGTTTGCGAATGATACAAAAAATACTGACTACCGAACATAAAGAAAATCAGTTGGTAATGGCTGGTGAGTTAATTTATATGGCCGATTTAGATCCGGATTTTTTCTTAAATTGTAACTGGTGATGAAACATGGTGTATTCTCTACGACCCTCAAACAAATAACCTATCTAAAATGTATCTATTCGTTTAACTTCGGAAATATTCGTTCACCTTCATATAACATATACAAATATTCGATTATTAATTTCTTCATTATAATATTAAAAACTTCTAAATCATTTGATCTATCAGTATGAAGTTAGAAAACAATTAAAAGATAATATTTTTATATTTATTTGGATATATGACAATGAATATAAATACAAAATTTTAACAAATAGGCCTACAGTTTTATAATCCTTAAATAATTGTACACATTTACCGAGTTAAAAATCCCCGTCAGCATACGTAGGACTGGGTAAAAAAAATGTTGTTTTTAAATAGTATTTGTTTAAATTATGTATTTATTTCTGATGTGTATCTAATTAATCTGCCTGTGAGTTTTCTTGTGGCTTACTAGTATTAGATGTAATTTTTCATTTTCTTTCCTATCTTGCTTCAGATTTCATTTAAATGAAAATAATATCCAAATTTTTATGATGAGATTGATCGTGCACAATCGGATATTTCGTGTTAAATTCAATGAGTTGTTCGTCATTCATTGTAAACGAACAAATAATTTTGGAACAAATAAAAATATGTTTGGAAATTATCATTTTTTTTTAAATATTGATTGGGATACTGAAGCAGCACTAACGCCACGGACCTATGTAAATACACCTTACGGCTCGAGAGCAGGGAAAACATATTTCTTAATTGACCGCAACTCTCGAAAGTGGCAGAGTTGTACACTAATAGCATTGAGTTTTTGTGCGTTTCATTCTTCCGCTAGCAAGTGTAAGGCAGCTTTATAAAGGTGAAAACTATAGTGTTACAGACGTAACCCTGACCGTAAACTTAATGAAATGCGCATGCGTGGTAATGTATGTTTGTATGTGTTATTAAACGCAGCATTCCCTCACACTTTCCAAATTAACGGATTTATTATTCTTCTAGTATTCCTCCGCGAGCAACAAGTTAATGTGAAATCCATTTGGCGCGTACATGCTTCCACAATAAGCAAGATTTTTTCATCATAAATTGTCCAAATTGATTGAAATTACTTTTGTTTGAAATATAATTAAACTGGGAATGTGGTAAGTTTTTCACATTTTTTTTATATTTGCATTATTGAATTAAAATTCGCAAACTTTGATTTTGAGTTAAATCAAAGAACAAATTTAAGTAACTAAATTATATCCACATTCGGAGTGTCCTAACCTTTAAAATTACATATTCAGAATAACTTTTTGATCATTATTAAGATGGTGGCTGGGGCTGCCGAGCCTTAAGGAAGTCGTAACCAACTAAAGTTAAACATTATTGTTTCCATACAAACTTTGGTATTTGTGTTTTGTTGAAACTTAAACATGATTACTTAATGAGTAAACTACCTGCGTCGGAAGTAATAAGATTCCCGATTCTGATTCAACGATGAAAGTTGTTAACATTTTAAGGAAGGCTAAACAATTATAATAGCGTGGTGATGTATAGTGGTATATGGTACGGCGAAGCTGAAAGGAAGTTGTAAAACTTAAATTAGGGTTTGTCCCGCAGGGAGTTGAAAGTTTAAAACGGAAGAGCGGGTTTCTTTGTGAACGCAATTAGGCGAGACAGATTTTGTATTTTTAGTTGGCTGTTGTAGAAACACTAATAACATATTCGTTTAATCAGTTAACTGCTGCTCTAGTAGCGTTGATTATACTATTTTCATGATTTGTTGTATCTAACTCCCACAATGATTTGTCTAAAACAGAAAATCCATTAAATTGTTATTACTAAGATAATTAATTGTTGTAACTATATTCTTCTATTTTTCAATTATGTAAGAAGCTGGGAAGAGAATATGATTCTAACAGAATTATATATTTTATAAGCACGGGTTTCCAAGGCATCATTATAAGACGTTAGAATAAAGATTCATTATAAGGCATCATTGTAAGGGACAATTTTAAGCCACCATTATAAGAGATAATTATAAGGCATGATTATATGGCACCATTCGAAGTCATTATTATAAAGAGTTATTATAAGGCATCATTGTAAGGGATAATTTTAAGCCACCATTATAAGAGATAATTATAAGGCATCATTATAAGGCACCATTCCAAGTCATTATTATAAAGAGTTATTATAAGGAACAATTATAAGGAATATTTTTAAGGCATCATTATCAGACATAATTATAAGGCATTATTATAAGGAATAATTAAAAGGCATCATTATAAGGAGTAATTATAAATCATCATTATCAGACATAATTATAAGACACCATTATAAGGTATCATTATAAGTAATAATCATTATAAAGCATAATTATCAGACATAATTATAAGGAACCATTATAAGGTATCATTATAAGTAATAATCACTATAAAGCATAATTATCAGACATAATTATAAGGCACCATTATAAGGAATAATTAATTATAAGGTATCATTATAAAGCATCATTAGCAGACATAATTATAAGGCACCATTATAAGACATTATTATAAAGCATTATTATACGGCATCGGTGTAACAGATAATTTTATAAGGCATAATTATGATTTCCTACTAAGCAACTATTATAAAGCATAATAGTGATACCTTGTTAGGATTAATAGGGTAGAATTAAGAACTAAATATAGGAGGTACAAATATTATAATAAAGAATAGTTTAGGATTTACTAGCCCAAGACAAGACACAGAAAGTAGGGTAACATTGGGTAATACTTGGACAAACTAGTAGACTATAAAAGGTTCTCACTAACATAGATACAAGGCCAGTGTTTCGGGGACAGCCGAAGGCTCTGTGGATACAGGGTCAGCATTCTGTGAGATGGTGGAGGCTTTGTTGGATACAGGGTCAGCATTCTATGAGAAGGCGGAGGCTTTGTTGGATACAGGGTCAGCATTCTGTGAGACGGCGGAGGCTTTGTTGGATACAGGGTCAGCATTCTATGAGACGGCGGAGGCTTTTTTGGATACAGGGTCAGCATTCTGTGAGAACGTGGAGGCTTTGTTGGATACAGGGTCAGCATTCTGTGAGACGGCGGAGGCTTTGTTGGATACAGA
>JAGFPH010000984.1:48137-79383 GCA_018207615.1 Philaenus spumarius
GCTCCTAAACTGAAACGCTCCTAAAGTGTATCGCTCCTAAAGTGAAATGCTCTTAAGTGAACCGCTTCTAAAGTGAAATGGTCCTAAAGTGAAACGCTCCTAAAGTGAAACACACCTAAAGTCAAACGCTCCTAAAGTGAAATGCTCTTAAAGTGAAACGCTCTTAAATGAATCGCTACTAAAGTGAAACGCTCTTAAAGTGAAACGCAACTAATGTGAAACGCTCCTAAGGTGAAACGCTCTTAAAGTGAAACGCTCTTAAATGAATCGCTCCTAAACTGAAACGCTCCTAAAGTTTAGCGCTCATAAACTGAAACGCTCCTAAAGTGTATCGCACCTAAAGTGAAACGCTCCTAAAGTAAAACGCTCTTAAGTGAAACGCCCTTAAGTGAACCGCTTCTAAAGTGAAACGGTCCTAAAGTGAAACGCTCCTAAAGTGAAACACACCTAAAGTGAAACGGTCCTAAAGTGAAACGCTCTTAAAGTGAAACGCTCTTAAATGAATCGCTACTAAAGTGAAACGCTCTTAAAGTGAAACGCACCTAATGTGAAACGCTCCTAAAGTGAAACGCTCTTAAAGTGAAACGCTCTTAAATGAATCGCTCCTAAAGTGAAACGCTCTTAAAGTGAAACGCACCTAATGTGAAACGCTCCTAAAGTGAAACGCTCCTAATGTGAAACGCTTCTAAAGTGAAACACACCTAAAGTGAAACGCTCCTAAAGTGAAACGCTCTTAAAGTGAAACGCTCTTAAATGAATCGCTCCTAAACTGAAACGCTCCTAAAGTGTATCGCTCCTAAAGTGAAACGCTCCTAAAGTGAAACGCTCTTAAGTGAAACGCTCTTAAGTGAACCGCTTCTAAAGTGAAACGCTCCTAAAGTGAAACGCTCTTAAGTGAATCGCTCCTAAAGTGAAACGCTGTTAAAGTGAAACGTTCTATTCCATCTGTTTGAAAAAGTTTTGGTCTTGCCGAGATTCGAACCAGCAGAGTCCATCACCATAGACTAGCGCCTTAGCCGGTTAGGCCACACTCGCATTGCTAATTTAGTATATTTCAATTGGGTTTATAAGTGTAACAGATTGTCCTACGTCATAGGCTTATTCTGTTAATGTTAACACAATTTATAGTTTAAATAGTAATGTCTCTGAAATGGACATTGCGCTTCTTCATTTCGTAAAAGGTTTACACTTCTCCCGCGTGGTCTTAAGCACACAATTTACATTTTCCCACTCACTAGGTAGCTGAATAGAGGGAATGGCCTCGAATCAGAAGCTGTCCCACGTTAATTTGAACCGGTTGGTTTTATGGTATTTTACGTTTTTATTGATTTTGGGTTAACCAACCGAGCTAAGGTCGTGTATAAAACGAAATGTGTAGAATAATCTCTTATGTTTGTTTTTGATATAATTCATCTCAATTAGTTTCTAATAATTTCTAGTGAAAATTCTGTCAATTTTCCTTTTTATTACTTTTTTAAAGAAAATGTTTTTAAACTTCGGCCGTATTGGATCAGCCATTTTGAATTTTGAATAATTGACATAAAATTCGGATTCAGCAACCTCAAAAACACATATACATAAATTTGGGGAATTTTTTTCATAATTCAATAAGATTTAAAAATTTGTTTAAAAATATCCATTTTACTTGTTTAAATAATTTTTATTTTTCTACTTTATTATTACAATCTTAATCCATAGATTAAATAAGTAATACATATAACATAAATAACATGTATTAAACATAGATATTAACTATGTCCTGCCGTTTATGACGCTTAAGTCGTCTTTTGTCACATTCCACGTCTAAAAGTTGGATAGCTTCCACGTTCACATTACGATAAAGTCTCTTTTCATGCCGTGAAGCGAAGTCTTGAATTACCTCATTTACACTTTTCAGATTTAGGTCTGCATGAAGGTCATTCCTTTGGTACCATCTTGCATTTGTAATTGTACTAACAATACGATTTTGTATTCGCTGTATAATTTATTGATTTGAGGGTTTCGTACATACCCATAATTCCGCACCATATGTCCACATACAGAAGGTCTAATAATTAAAATAATATACAACAATGTCTTATGGTACAAAGCCAATTGGGATTTTCGTAAAACCAACCAATACAGATCGCGTAGTTTTTGTTTTATTTGGGTTGCTTTCATACGTGATGCTTCCAAATAAGACGTTCATCAAGATGCATTCCAAGATATTTAGCAGATTTACTCTGTGGAATTAGTTTGTTATTAAGATAAACTCCAAAGCCTGGATCTATGTGCCGCAATGAGAATGTCACTTGAGAAGGTTTTAGTTCATTAACCTTAATTTTCCAGTCTTCTGTCCATTGAGTTATTTTATTTAATGTCGACTGTAGGTTTCCTATTGCTTCAGCATGTGATTGATTCACAGCCAATATGACAGTATCATCGGCAAATGTAGCTAATGTGAAAATAATTGTTTAAATAATTAATAAACAATTTCCAACCAAAACCAACCTTAGAACGTTTTACCTGAAACTATTTATTAATGAAATAAAAAGATTTTGAATAATTTATTTGTAATTAATTATGTTTTTTAACTACGTTGCATTCCTATTCTCGCTAATACTAAGGCCAAGTAGTTGGTGCTGTCACATTGGTGATGTCACGGAGCTGTACCCCCACCACGCCACCGAGTACCGTGGCGCCAAAAGACCCGTCAAAGTAATGAGATAGTCCTTCCCTACATACAGCCCTGGCATTATCATGCTGATAAAAATACTTTATAGCCCACTTGACCATGCCAATTTGAAAGTGTTCGGATAGAAAGCCGGTGCTGCAAAATTCGGCAAATTTGGCGTTGTTTAAAATAAAAACCCCTGGAAATATGTCTTAAAACTGATTTCCTTTATCAAGTTATTTTACGATTATTTAGCACGTTTAAAATATCCAAAGGAAATATTCACACTTTTAATCTATGAAATGTGAACTTTCACTCTTCCGTGAAAGGTTAATTAAGTACGGAACCATGAAACTGCGAATTGCATTACCTTCACACTAAGGGCAAAGTTCAGCTCGGCTCAAATACATCAATATCTGGGAAACAAATGGTTGCTTCTCAGAAATGTTTAAACTGCACACCACCATGATGTATGTAATTATATAAACATTTTCAACTTTAAAAGAGCTCATCACTAAAATTATAAAGAGGTAAAATTTGTTTGTTTGTTTGTATGTAGGGGGTAATCTCTGGAACTACAGAACTGAAAAAATAGTTTTACTAATAAAAAGCTACACTATCCCTGAGTAACATAGGCTATAAATTCATTTTGATAAAAACATTTTTTATTTCAATATTTATAAATTTAGTCAAAAAACGTTCCTAGACTGATTAACGAACGCATGTATTTAAAATTCTGAATAATAAGATCTATGTAACACTTCTAAATTGAAAACGAAGTCATGCTCTTTATTAAAAACTAGGGGAACCCTTGCGTGCTTCGTACCTCAACCGCATTGGAAATTTCTTATATAATCATGTTATGTATTCTTTATAATAAAGGCGTAAGATTAATAATAACCCCAAAGCTAAGACGGTAAATAATGTTAAATGTTCAAATCAAATTATTTCGTATATTTTATAACAACATTTATAATAAAGGTTAAAAGGACCATTAAGACTCAGGTCTACACTTGATAAACACCTAACCTAAAAGTTAGAAATACAAATAATTGCTTCAAAGTTTGAAATCAGCTGTTAAAGGAAATATTGGAGCAAACAGCTGTTTTATCTGTTATTTTATTCACGACTGTTTTTTAGGAAATTGGTAATCTACGAAACATAACTTCCCACTAATTACAACTACTTTGTCTTCACAATTTGATTAAACGTTCGTAAATTTGCATATTATTTAAAAGAATAATTAAATTAACACCCTTATATTAAAATAATACATCTGTTTTGCAGTCCCTGAATTCAATTAACCACTTTAAAATATATAGATGGGATTTTGATCCTTTTTGCTAACTTCTACAAAACTCTTGACTTTAATTTGGAACTAAGTTGTTGGAAAAGTTTTGGCTACAATGGTCACTAATTGAGTTTGGATTTTATTTCAACGTTATCTCAGAAACACTTGGACTGACTTTAAGTTTTAGTTTACTCCCAACACGCCTACACAATTTAGTTTAGTTTTTTTTTTTTTGTAAAGTTAACCTGAAATTCAGACAGCTGGTGTCTTTGGTAACTTGTTCTAAAACGTTCGATCCCTTTTTCAATAGTTTCAGCAGTTGCTCGACTGATAGAAAAGGTTTCTTTAAAACCGTGTAAGTAAATTGATAGATCAATAAAATGTCTTTTAATTGGCATGTGTTGGAACTTATAAAACACAATTATGTTACGGCAGACACAATTTGTTTTATCTCAGCTTCCATAATTTCTTTTCATACTGAAATGCGCCATCTTTTTACTTTTTGTGTAATTCTTTGAAAATGTTAAATATCTAATTTAATTTGTTTACTTTTATGTTTTATTAAAAGTGCTATTTATATAACAACTAAACTGCTACGCCCCCCCCCCCCCCTGATAGCTTTGCTCACCAACCCCCACAGCGACTCGTGGCGAAGCAAATGAAAACAGATTATTGTGTACTAATATGTTCACGGGAATGACGATTGATTAAGACAGAGAAGAGAAAATTTCCAAGGTATAAAATTAGGCCAAAGTGTGATACAGTAAAGCATTATTACAAACTTGTCAAATAGACCTAGTAAAGAATAAAGTTTGCGTAAGTTCAAAGGTATTTCAATTATTTTACAGTAAGCCTTTTTCGTTGTTTGTGTTTGCTATTTCCTAATCTAAATAAACCGTTGGTTGGTAATAATAATAGACTGATTCTGTTTTAATGTTTCTAAGTTGGTTGCTATGGTAATGAATGTGAATGCATTCAAGAAACGTGTTGATTCAGTCTAGACCACACCTAGAAACGTGTTGCTAAGCTTTGATTCAAATCAGCAGTTTTATCTGTTAAAGGCTATGAATGGTCTCCCGTGTTTTGAGCTTTTTCAACCCTTAAAATCAATATTTTGCAAAATCCATTCTTAGAGCACTTTCGACACAGTGGTATGAAGGTACCCTGAAAATTTTAAGATTCTAGCTATCATAGTTTTAGCTGTATGTTGATTATGAATTTGTCAGTCGGGACACTAGCTGGGCCGAACCGGCTTTGCACGAATAGGCAAATCAAAGTTAAATGTATATTAACAAAAAATATATTATATCAATAAATATAAATTACACTATGTATTTGTTATGGGGATTTTTAGTAACTTTGACCCCCAAACCTCCCCCAAAATTTCGAATTTTTTAAAACCCTTTCTTAGCGAGCACCTAGGGTCCTATAAGAAGCTACATACCAAATTTCATTCCAATCCGTTCGGTGGTTTTTTTTAGTCACTTTGAGCCCCCAAACCCCCCTAAATTTTGAATTTTTTAAAATCTTTCTTAGCGAGCACCTATGACCCTAGGGGAAGCTACTTACCAAATTTCATTCCAATCTGTTCAGTGATTTTGGAGAAAACGTGATTTAGTAACTTTGACCCCCAAACCCACACTAAAATTTCGAATTTTTTAAACCATTTCTTAGCGAGCACCTATGGCTATAGGGGAAGCTACATACTAAATTTCATTTTTAATCCGTTCAGTAGTTTTTGAGAAATCGCGATCAGTGAGTCAGTGGATTTGGCTTTTATATTTATAGAAGATATGTAACAATAAACTACATTGGACTACATTGAGGTTTCTCGACGGTAGCTGAATGAATCTTGAACAGATTTGGTTTCATTCCCTTAAATGCGATAATGTAGAATAACCATTGAGACATCCTGATGTTTGATTCCGACTGTTTTGCAGTTTATAAGAAGCTAGGTACTTAGGGTACTCCATTTATATAAACGGTGTATCATCAGCGTTATTACTCCACATGCCAGCAGTAAAATAAAGACGGGTCCCAGAGGTGCTCCTACTTTAGTTGTGTTAAATACAAAATTGATGCTTATATTTGAGGTTATACATGGAAATAGCCGTGTCGTATATCGTATTCGAAGAAAATCACAATTCGTCATTCAACAATACGTCCTTATTACCTTTAAATACTTTTTATAAATTTCATATTCTTCGATGGCATTTATATATTTTCCTTTTCTGCAAATATGTAAAGGTTCCAAATTATTCAAATGGTCTGTATACGAACGGTCTTTATCAACAAGGTGGCGTTCATAATTTGATCTAATGCCATTAATGCATCTTTTTTGGCAGATGTGCTTTAAACCTTTGATAAAATGTTCGTCCTGTCTGTCCTATTTAGATCTTAAATAAACAATATAGAGACGTTAGTTGTGCGACGGCGTTGAAACAGTGCCCACAGTTTGTGTCGCGTTGTTTTATGTGTTTGTGCAAATGTTTTACGTGTGTCTGTGACTTTAAATTTTAATGTATTGACGAACTCTTATTGAGTGAGACACTCTGAGGATAGAGCATAAGCTTCGAAACGCGTTAGGAAAAAAGAAGAAAGAAGTCACTTGGGTAACTTGGTAACGTGGCCATATAAGGTAACTTATTGTTAATTAAAAATTTTTTGTTTCTTGAGATAATAACTTTGTTAATTTTACATCAATACATTTTTTACTGGCATATATGAATTATTCTACAAATAAGCTATGGGACACTTTTGGATTGGGGTATAGGCTTAATTGCTATATTTGACGAATTTTTGAAAAAAAGCTTTCAAACGACAAAAAAATCAATTTTAGTTAACATTGCCGTTGTAGGGTTAAAAGGATTTACATTTTAATTTCTTCATAAACGACCCCACCCCTTATCAAATATACCTCTGGGGCACTGCGATATGAAAGTAATATTTCCACATATTATTTATTAGCAAACTTGTGGGCGTCAGTTGAAACAAAGTATGTGAACTGGTTCCTTTGTTAGCTGTAAATACTGTGCTGGTATTTCTTCACACCCTGCACAAGTCCATACAAAAGTTAAAGTGGGGGAGAGAAGTTATTGACATACAGTATATATTACAAACGCAGTTGCATTGAAGAGTGTTTAACATTCGGTAGAAGAAGATGCTACTTCAGCACGTACTGTTATATCACGGAGTGGCCTGGATTCCGTAGTAGTCATGCTCAGTGTTACAATATTTATATAAAGACATGTATGTAGAAATATATATGTAAAGCTGTAAGTGCATAAACTAAAGAATTACGATATTCTAATAGCACTACGTTGGCGAGTTTTTAATACTAGACTGTTTTGATTGCTATTGTATTTCAGTTCCATTATTTTAACAGCATCTAAAAGGAAAAATTGCTCCGGTTGAAAATATAGTAGATCTTTATTTTTGAAATCGTGAACCAAGCGTTCAGTCGAAACGGAAAACCCAAAGCTTACTATTTTCTAAAGCTTGGCCACGGATGTGAAAAACTAACAGAGATGGGAAAAATCAAATAGACACATTTTGTAGCAAAATTTGGAAGAACATGAAAATTTGAATTATTTCACCAGTGGATTCTCATCGAATGCCCCTCACTTTTCAGATTGTGGAAGCTCATTTAGTAACTAATATATTCCCTTATATCTTCATAAATATTTGGCACACGTTGATCAAGCTATTTACTAGAAATAATAGGGAACAAGAACACACAAAATATTGTAGGCAGACAAACTCCAACAACGATGGGTTAAAAAAACGGATGCTCCTCCATTGTCGCTAGTGAAATATGCAAACTTAAATGTAGCTATGTCAGCTGGAATAATCTTGGTAACATGTTAGGAAATTCTAAAGATAAAATTCAAGAACAGGACAAACCTGAGATTTATTGTATTAATTGTGAAATGGGCCCGAAGAAATATATAGGCGAAACCAAAAAAGAAGTACAAGAACTAAAGTATATTTTTATAATTTAAAGTACAATAGGCCATATAAGTCTGATATAAGCATTGTTTAGATGAAGATTATAATTTTAAAATAGAAAACTCTGTATTACTGAAAAATGTAACTAAACTTAACACAATAGATGCTGAGTCAACTTTTTATATTAACAAAATATAGTAAAATAATTATAAATAATTAATTTTAGGACCAATACAAAATTCTATATTAATGTAAACAAAAATAATGTAATATTTGAGAATGTTATTAGTTTAGTAACTTGATTATTTATATAGTTAATGTTAAGCTAGTTATAATAACGCAAGGTAATTGTTAACGCCTTACTAATGAAAAGTATTATTAAGCCACGCCCCTTTAAGTTATGTATAAATACGGGGCATGAAACACTGTTAGGTTTATAGTTTGGTTATTGTAGCTAGTGCATCACTGAAGATGGCGACTTTGTCGTTGAAAAGCGTTTCAGTTAATGAATGTATTAGATGTGAGATTTTGTGTTTATGTTATATTCTAGCAATTATAGATGTGCTTATTTGTTTAAGTTTGATTCAGTGTGCTTTAAATTGTTTGCAATCAACATGAAACGATGTAATTCTGTATAGAGGGACGCCCGACCCCTCTTATAGATGCAGCTAGGATGTACCTTCTGTGGTGGGTGAACTGTGTTGTATTAAATAAAAACAACTTGATATTTTAATTTGCATAAACTTAATAAATCTGCTACCCGTATTAATCGGTTATGTTGTATGTAGAGTACGTATTAGTTTCTCTCAGCTTTCAACGGCGACTCGCCAATCATTCCTTGCAAACGAGGATTTCCTTTGTATCCGTCAGCAATCAACAGTTTCATTTTCATTTGTTGTCGGACTATACAATGCTAGGTAAACCAACATGTCCGGGAATCGGGCTTAATTTGGACATGCTCCTTTTGTACATGAAGTTTGGTGTCATTAAAAATGTTTATACATCTGTAATCGCACTCTAACGGCCGCATTTCAAGTCCGATTTGTTTCAAATTTAATTGTCTAATTCGCTCGGACGAGTTCATTAGCCGAAACGCATGAACCGTAAACACGTTTTTGAACAAAGTTACTGTTTTTTTTTTTCGAGATTTTCGTGCTATAATGACTCTTTTTTGGGCTTTATCTGAAACAATTAATGTACAATATTATTCTGCACATTTTGTTTTTTGTTACATGACCGTTCGGCTCGCTTGGTTCCAAAAATCATTCAAAACATAAAATACCATACAAGTATCCGGTTCAAATCCACGAGGGCGTGAGGCCGACGACCGAGTTTGTACGCTACGAACGAAACGAAGCAGTCCTTAAAGCCTCGGTTTGTAAGACCACGCTGCGATAACCACGCCGTGATAACTACGCCGTGATGTTCAAGAGCGGCAAGTCGGTGAAGCCGGCGTTACTTACATCACGCCGTGATTCAACGCGATACTGGTTTGTAAAAAGCTCGTATTTGACGGCGCGAATCTATTTCTTGCTCTGTGAAAGCAACTAGACCTCAGATATAGTTGCGAGTGTCAGAATTATGATGTTGCTACAACTGGCAGGAAAGCAACTCAGTTAGCTTATAGTGTAAGAGACAAGTTTAAAGACTTCTTTTGCAATGAAAATTTGTCAGTGGATTGGCAGCTCAATTCCATTAGAAAAAGTGTTTAAACGCACATAGGCCTACACTCATAGTAAAACTTAGTTCTGTTTATAGCTTGGAACTTGCCTCTGAAAAATATGTAATTTTTAGGTTAAGGTGTATGGTTTGTATTCATCTACAGACATTGTCGAGCATGGCGGTACAGTGAAAATGTATTTGGGATCCTATCCCAGTACTTTACAGTATTTTTTACACAAATTGCTATCACTCCTGAAACTGTTGACAACCTAATTCTAGCTGCGGATGTTTTCCACAATTTATTTAGAGTGGCAAAAATTCGTTGCTCCAACCAAGACGAAGATAAACTTCCTTTACCTACAGAAAATTTGATACCTATAAGAGAGCTAACAACAGGAAGAAAAGGAACACGTTTGGCTTACTACGTACGAGAAAAGTTTAAAGACTTCTTTTGCAGTGAAAAGATTTCTGTGAATTGGCAGCTGAATGCCATTCAGAAAAGTGACTAAATCGTCAAGTACGTGATCAAACAATTTTTCTTTTTCGAAAGTGATCAGACAAACATTTTTATCAAACCTTTAACAATAATTATTTTTGTTAAATTGAACCCTTTGTATTGCAAGCATAAGTTCTTATCATTAAATTAATTTTGCATCACTGTATATTTTTTGTTTGAGTCTATTACATTTATCATTAAACTAATGTGCTTTTCAAAGATACCAACATCGAGTAGTAATTGAACGTTTTTTCTTTTACAACAATTGAGAAATAGCTACAAGGTAAACTTTAAAAAAGTTACCATTAGAATAGTTTGTTTTGCGAAGGGATACCGAAGATTTTCAGACTTCCCGTTGACCTTTTACATAGTTAAGGAAATGTTTATAATATCTTTAACAAATATGGCATCCCAAAGCTATAAACTTTTTTTAACGAAGATGTAAAAAAATGTTTTAATTTAAAATCTGTAAACTTCCTTTAAAAATGTATGTAATTTATTTTTGAAGTATCTCATTTAATAATAAAGTAAAAACTTTTAATTTGTTCTACACAAGAAAAAATGAAAAATGATGTTTCCCTTAGGCTGCACCATGTAGTATGTACCATTGCGTACCATTGCTGTGCATCACGATGTTTCATCTTTGGTTTTTAGGTAAGGCTTAATATTTTATTTTTGTTAGTTCACATTTAAACAATACAGTTAAAAACAGACTTTCTCTCCCAAGTTCCTCGGAAATTTGTTTCCAAATATTGTTTTTTCCCATGGCATCTTTTTAGTGTTTTTTTAGGAAAAATCGTAGAGCACTGGATTATTTTGAACCAGATCTATCAACTTATCATCCAATTCACTCGTGAAAACCTTAGACTCCATAATGCTTAGTAATACACGATAAAATAATAAGTTAATACAGCTAAATATTTCACAGCAATTACAAAAACAAGTTGCTTAAAGAAATTAAAAGCAGTATATTGCGCAGTGAAACCACGCCGGAATAGACTGAGACCTATCCAGAGCGTACCACGTTGAGATATCACGCCGGACCTTCAAAAAGCTGACGCGACAGCGGCAGCCGGACGTGGTCTAAGAAACCACGCCAATGCTCTTGCATTCACTCTGTTCTAGCGTTGACGTGGTCATCACGTTCAACAATCGCGCCGGACGCTCGACGCGGTCTTAGAAACCGGGGCTTAACCCGAGTGGAACGAAGCAGCGCGTCAGTCGCAGCTGCAGGCTTAGGTAAAAACTAATTTTACTGGTATATATCGTACATGTAGGCAGCTATTCAGCGCCTTCGTGAGTAGACCAATTTCCCAAATACTTGGTTGAAACCTTAAACCATATAAATTTAATTTTGGAAATTCGCTCAACTCACGTTAGCTGTTCAGCTGCGTAGTCGAATTATTTTAAAGTAAATTTTAAAATTAACAAATTTGTGTATACTAAATATATATATATATATATATAAGTTTATCAGCAGAAAATTATATGAACTGATTATTCTAAGTAATGTAGGTTTCCATTTCGTAAACGTTCGCCTTCAATACCTTCCTTTAAAACTCAGTGGATTGTGTGCACAAGTCAATGATTCAGATACATTTTTTGCAAACAATATAAAGATTTTAATTTAAAAACTCTTTCCTTGTCCGGAGATTAAAGTTACCGCTTTGTGCTGACAAGCTGCTCTCTGATTGTGAACAGAAGTAGATCAAAGGAATTATTTTCTTTTCTCTGGAAAACTGAAAAGGCAGTCTATAGGAAAAAACGATCGTTACAACTGTTGCAATAAAGAAAGTAATTGTTAGCAATTTTGTATTAAAATCGTCAGAAGTGAAAAATAATAATAAGACCTACTGATTCTTCTGAGTAAGAAGTCGAGCTGGTTTTAATTTTTCGTTTAAGTTTACAGCAAAAAGGACAAGAATCAAATTTTTCCACCCAGCCAATTCAAAATTTTTTATGTAGAATATCTTGAAAATTTTTAATTTATAAATATCCACATTTTTTGATTGACAAACAAAACAGTGTTCACATGTTTTCTGTGTTAAAACAGAAGCTAGTTATGGTAAAAAATAGTTATACAAAATGTTTTTTGTTTATCTTGTGAGTTTTATACAACTACCGAGCGGTATATTTAAGTTTTTAGTCAATCGCTCGGTTTCTTTGACCTACAGAAATAAAACGCAAAACATATTTGTTTCATTAAAATTACACGAGCTTTTTTTTAATGTTAAGTGAAGTAAATAGTTTTAGAGATATTCAACATAAACAAATTTATACGGCAGTCGTTTTGAATTAATTGGTTTACAGAAATTTATTTTTAGCGAATTTCCATAGAGAAAATGCAGCGAAACCTAAGTGGTCAATGAGCATCGATCATGGTTCTCAGAAAACATTTTTTGATGTTATTAAAAATTTTATGTAAATACATAATATGCATAGATTTATATTTATATATGTATTTATTTGTTCGCCCTCAAACGGCCGCATTTTACGTCCGATTTATTCCAAACTTGGTACACATGTCGCTCTGATGATTTCGTTAGCCAAACAAATCCAACAGGCGGATGAATTTGTTTATAAAGATTTTTTTTACTAGAATTATTTTCTTCAGGTTTTTTATAAAAAATAAATGTAGGATATTATTCTGCACATTTAGTGATTTTACACGACCTTATAGCCAGTCTATAAAAGTACCAGGTTAAAATCCACGAAGGCCGACGGACGGGATGCAAGCTCACGAAGCGAAGCAGTCCATAATCCGAGGCACCGAGATCAAAGTGCAAACTCTCAATGAGAATTTTTCCGCATAGCGTGATCCGGGGCAATACATTTCGTACACACGGCAGCTATTCAGCGCCTTCGAGAGTAGACCAATTTCCCAAATAGTTGGTTGAAACGCTAAAAACATATAAAGTTAATTTTAAAAGACTCGCTCAACTCACGTCAGCGATTCGGCTGCGTAGTATATAATTTCTACAAATCGGTCTCTATACTAAAAAACTCTTTTTAAAATTTTAGTTTAAATAATTCGTTTTCAGATAAAACTATACAAGTGAAAAAACAAAATGGCGGCTTTATGGAAACTGACCGCTATACTATACAGGGTGTCCCATAAGTAAAGTGCCAAACTTCGAGGAATGGTTCTATGGGTCAAAATAAGAAAAAAAGTCATTGCAAACATAGGCTCGAAAACGCTTCGTTTTCCTGAAACTGCCATTTTGTTTTTTGTACAAAATAATTCGTATATAGAGAAGGGTTTGACTGATAGATTTCAAACTTGGCACGAAATTTAACCTAAAAATGATATATCTCCAGAAAAATAATCGATTCTATACAATGATGCGTTTCAAAATGGCGGCTGTTTGCAAATTTCATAACCTAAATTACTGCAAAGCCGTACATTTTACCAAAAAATGTCAGACACCTTTTGTGTAGCCCATTTGGTTCCTTATCGGATGGTGTAACTTTCAAGACGGTCGATGGAGGATAATAGGTAAGTTTAAGACAATAACAGCGTATGTACATACAATATTGCTGTGTTTACTGTGATGGTATAGGATGCCGCGTTGAACTAACCAATTATTAGACATAAATTAATTATTACCTTTCATCCGATTGTATTGACAGTAAGACCACGCGATAGGGAATCGAAAGGGCTACAAAAAAATTTGTCTTGTAATGTTTTGCTAAAATGTGCAGTTTTTGAGCAATTTAGGTTTGAAATTTTCAATCAGCCGCCATTTTGAAACATATTATTGGATATAATCGCTTATTTTTCTGGAGATATATCATTGTTAGGTTAAACTTCATGCCAAGGTTGAACTCAATCAGTCAAACCGTTCTCTAGATATGAATTGCTTTGTACAAAAAACCAAAATGACGGATATCTGGAAATCGAAGTGTTTTTGGGCCTATGTTTATATTTACTTTTTTGCTTATTTTGACCCATAGAACCATTCCCCGAAGTTTGGATGTTTACTTATGGGACCCCCTGTATATTTTATGTATTTTCATGATGATATAATGATTTAATCCCGGAAACAATGCCTTAAATATTGATACGGGGTTGTGAAACACCCCGTATAGGCAAATTACTGGAGGATAGAAAACCAAAGGTAAAGTACTTCTTCTTTACTTTCAAAGATTTCGCACTGAATCACTCCTTATAGTTTAACTAACATTATTATGAAACTTTAAAAGTCGGCAGTTAACTACTTGGAGCATGTACAAACTACTAAGTGCATTAAATATTCCATTCACTAAAATACGTCAGATGGTAATTACATTGCCTGCGAGATTGAAGTGCTGAGTATAATGAGCAGGAGAGGGTGAATAAAGCTTTTAAGGTTCCATAGTATAACGCGACGCTCGTAGTTCCGCCATTCCACTTGTCATTTATTTTATAAGTTTATTCGGTGCAATTTTAAATCGAGGGGCAATTATTTTTCTGCGGAGCTTTTCTATACTAATATTATTAAGATGTAAAGTTTGTTTGTTTTTATGTAGGGGGTAATATCTGGAACTACTGAACCAATTGAAAACATAGTTTTACTAATTAAAAGCTACACTATCCCTGAGTAACATAGGCTATAATTCATTTCGATAAAAACATTTTTTATTTCAATATTTGTAAATTTAGTCAGAAAAATTCTTAGATTAGGCCTAGACTGATAAACCAACACATGTATTTACATTTATTACCATATCAACCAATTGAATAAAATAACAGATAACAGTTGTTTGCTCTAATGTTTCCATTAACAGCTGATTTCAAACTTTGAAGCAATTATTTCTATTTCTGACTCTTAGGTTAGTTTCTTATTAAAGTGTAGACCTTCGCCTGCTGGTTCTTTTAACCTTTATTATCACTGCTGTTATCAATGTACGAAATAATTTGATTGATTTGAACATTTAACATTATTTACTGTGTTAGCTTTGGGGTTATTATTAATCCTACACCTTTATTATAAAGAAAACATAACATGATTATGTGCATAGGAGGTCCCAACGGGGTTGGCGTGCGGAGCACGCAGGGGTTTCCCCTAGTTATAAATAGAGAGAGTTTCAAAAATCAACTCCTATAAAAGCGAGTGTATGTCCGTACTTTCAAACGTGAGGGACAATATAATGTAACAGCTGATTCCGCCTATCAGCTAATAATTAACAAAACCTGGCGTGTATTATACTTTATTATGTTTACAACTTCGATCAATAATATAATGTCTTGTGAACTTGATTTTTTTAAATGTGATTTGTAGAAGTAATGTAATACACTATAAGATTTTATCTGAGGTTATAACAGATAAATTAAAAAAAAAACTTTTCACGTTTTCTTGAATCATAGTTAAGAACACTCTATCAAGTCACCTTTCGATCAGAAAAACTATATCAAATTCGGTTCCCCCGTTGGGATATACGATTCCACAGACAGATATACAACACACAGGTTAAACACAATTCTTTTTCGTCGGGGATTATTTA
Organism: Philaenus spumarius; assembly: GCA_018207615.1. Classification (NCBI taxonomy): domain Eukaryota; kingdom Metazoa; phylum Arthropoda; class Insecta; order Hemiptera; family Aphrophoridae; genus Philaenus; species Philaenus spumarius. Next base: position 63,672 of record JAGFPH010000984.1, read on the forward strand.
AAAAAATATAAATACAACATTTTATCATAAATATATTCATTTACAGAAATATAAAGAGGAATTACCCGTTCGTTTAACTTCAGAAACATTCCTTCATCTTCAGATAACATATACACATTCAATTATTAATTTCTTCGTTATAATATTAATAACTTCTAAATCATTTGATATATCAATATCAAATTGAAAGCAATTAAAAGATAATATATTTAACAACTTCAATTAATATAAGTCTTGTAATGTTTATTTTCTTAAAATATGAGGTAAGAACTAATGTAGGATACAATACGTTATAAGTTTTGTTTAGAAGTTATAAAACTAATATAAATACAACCTTGTATTATCAATATATTCTTTCATTTATACGATCTTTAAATAAGAGATGAAAATTCGTTTAACTTCGGAAACATTCGTACATCTTGAAATAACATAACAAATAAACATATTCGATTATTAGTTTCTTCGAATAACTTCGAAGGTAGACAATTAAAACCTTCTAAATTATTTGATCTACCAATATGAAGTTAGAAAGCAATAAAAAAAATTAACTGGGTGTGCTTAAGACCACACGTTGGAAGTGATAACTTCTATGACTACGGGGATTTTTAACTCGGTAAATGTGTACAATTATAAGGATTATAAAACTGTAGGCCTATTTGTTCAAATTGTTTATTTATATCCGTTATTATATATTTAAAGAAAGGTAAAAATATTATCTTTTTAGTTACCTTTTATTTCATATTGATAGATCAAATGATTTAGAAGTTGTTAATATTACAGTAAAGAAATTAATAATCAAATATGTTATACAAAGATGTACGAATGTTTGCGAAGTTAAACAGTAGGTATCCTTCTTTAAATTTGTATAAACGAATATATTGATGATCAAAGGTTAGTTTTATATACAGTTTATAACTCCAAAGCAAATCTTATAACGTGTAGAAGCCCATATAACTTATAGTTATAGAAGCCTACATTAGTTGTATAACTAATATATAAGAAAATTAACATCACAAGAAATTTTAATGGTTGAAGTTGTAAACATAACCCCAAAATATAATCTACGCTGGGTTTTGTTTAAGAATTACAGATGATGGGCGAAATCAGCTGTTATATTATCTATCTATATATATAAAAATGAATTGCTGTTCGTTAGTCTCGCTAAAACTCGAGAACGGCTGGACCGATTTGGCTAATTTTGGTCTTAAAATGTTTGCAGTAGTTCATAGAAGGTTTATACGTAAAGAAAAATTTGAAAAGTTTCCCGAAAAAGTTTCAAATTTGAAAGAAACTCAACAGCCTTTACTGTATGAACTCAAAATCATAGCTTACAAAAACAGCTGTTCGTATAAAAAGCTTAGCAACACGTTATGTTTGTTTACAATCATTACCATAGTAACATTACTTAGCAAATTTATAATCACTTTAATACTCTTCAAAACTAACAGCTTTTTAAGGTTAGATTGAAAAACTATAAACAAACACAAGGAAAAATCAATGAAAAATGCTTACAGAATTATAATTCAACTCAAACATTGGTTATTAAATATCTATTTAGGCCTACTTAGAGAAGTGCTGTTTAAAATATTGTTTATATAAAATATATCATAACTATGAATTTTTTAATACTTTTTAAAACATATTTTCGCTATCAATAATAATAATAACAAACAAATTATTTGACACCATGCATAACCATAAACATACACGTGTTTAAACATATTATATTGAAAACTAAACAAACAATCTGAATTAAACTAAATGCCATTAAAATATCACATTCGTAGCTTTATTTTGATATATAATTGTATATTTAAATACTAAACAATATCTTATACTAATTAGGCCTATACATTTAAAATTACAAACTCTATTTGAACCAGTTTGTTACATCCTAAATTAACGCGGATGTTACAAAGTGATTCAAATATCTTTTCTACGACCCCCAGCTAATTTAAAACCTCGCTAAGAAAAGGTTAAAAGAAATTCGAAATTTTAGGGCGGTTTGGGGGGGGGGGGGGTCAAAGTTACTAAAAATCCCTATAAGAACGAATTGGAATGAAATTTGGTACGTAGCTTCCTTTTAGGCTGTAGGTGCTCGCAACATTGTCAATGAAATTAAGTGAAAATCAAAATTAGTAAAAACTATAAATTAAAACGATATATTTAAAGCTTTTTCATGTTAGATAGTAGTTTACAGGAATACAATTTTCAGTGCTTTATTAAATAGCATAGCCTTTTTTCATGACCACAGTAGGATACGCACAGGTATTCAACGAACACTTAAAAAGTATACAATTACGTCAAAAAGACTGAAAATACTAACAACCACGGGCAACGCCGTACGGGTCAGCTAGTATTAACTAATTCTTATGTGTTAATTTGATTGCTATGCTAATAAATGTAAATAATGTATTAATAATATTCCCTCTCCACGATCTGACTTGTGTCTAAACAAAAGCGTGACGCGAGATCTCGCGAGAAATCTGGCGTGATGCGAGATCTCGCGGGAAATCTGGCGTGATGCAAGATCTCGCGAGAAATCTGGCGTGACGCGAGATCTCGCGGGAAATCTGGCTTGATGCAAGATCTCGCGAGAAATCTGGCGTGACGCGAGATTTCGAAAACATAGCCAAGTCGAAAGTGCCCAACGGGCCAATAGAAGTTATCACTTCAAAAATAATATTTTTATCTTTATTTAGATATATAATAATGAATATAAATACACAAATGTAATAATATATACTGTAAATACACAATTTGTGACAAATAGACTTACAGTTTTCTAAAATTATATCTAAATAATTTGACCACGCAGCTGAACCAATAAAGTATGTTGAGGGAATTTCCTAAATTAATGTCATATGTTTTAAGGTTCCAACTAACTATTTGGGAATTGATCTACTCACGAAGGCGCTGAATAGCGTTCGAATTTAAGTGTTCGAAATATATAAGTAGAATTTGTTTGTACCTAAGCTTCCAGATTCGACTCACGCGCTTCTTCGTTCCACTCGCAGCGGAAAATCTCGCTTTGAAAATCAGAAAATGACCCCACGGTAAAATCTCCACTTGGATATGATCCCCACTTTCATGGAATTTTATGTTTTCATTGATTTTGTAGGAACTAAGCGAACTATAAAGTCATGTAAAAAATTGCAGAATAATACCCTACATTTTGTTTTTTTTTTAGATGGAATCCCAAAAAAGTTTTAATCTAATTCTAAAAATTTCAAAAATAGTTACTTCCAGTCAAAATACATGCTTTCGGTAGATTTTTTTTGCAAACGAACTTGTCTGAGGGACTGAGACAACCAACGTGTGAACCAAATTTTCACCAAATCACACTTGAGAAGCGGTCGTTAGATTTCGAAGACTTACTGTATATAAATTGTTTAATGACACCCCAAAACGTGTTCTGGGGACCATGATAGGTGCTCATTTACTACTCCCGACTTTAGGCCTCACCATAAGGGTCATCTTTGCTATGGAAATTCGCTAATAATACTTACACATCCCCTCGGCATAATTAGGTACGCCTAGATAAAGTTTCTTGTTTTTAAATATTTTTTAATGTATTTATTCTGCTGTGTATCTTTTTAATTTGCTTGTGATTTTTCACGAGGGCTTGTACTAATAATTCGCCTACGTGTCTGTTGCATCATTTAGAGTGACACAGGTCCAATAACCACATGTACTAAACTGCTTTGTTTTAGTGGGGAACAGGTATAAACTGGTTCAGGGGTGGGTGTGAGTTAGGGGAAAGGCAGCATATACCAGGGAAAATAGAAAAAAATACTGAATTTTGAGATACAGCCCGGATCGACATAGGGTTCTCTGCTTTGTGTTCAGAAATGGATCAGGAAAAACGTCTACGTGATGATTGACGCCTTGGACAGAATTGCATCGGGGCGCCACAAAATACATCCAAATGTGCACAATTTTTTGAAAATGTAAAAAAAATTATAAAAACTGTCGAAAATCTCTTCTGGGGAGGGGGCTTTGAGGTCGGTCGTTTCGAAACTGACATTGAAAAACGTCGCCGTTGCCCCTGCGGCCCCGAAGGGCCGAGGGGGACAAAATTTAAAAGTTGAGAAAACGACTTTGAAATCGTCTATCGATATCTGAAATCAATCAATAAAATCTGAAATCAGAAAATATGACCGATGGTCGTTGGGGGCTCTACTAAGGAAAAACGTCGCTGATGTCCCGGTTGGCCCCAAAATATAATTTTAATAGCATATTGTTCGTTTTGTTGTAAAAGGATGGAGGATAAAAGACGAAAAAAAACAAAGAATGTCTTACTTTCTTGAATGCTCCAGATTTGTGAACTGAATTACTTGAAATCCTATCTTGCCCCCAACCACTAGTAGATCCCAACGAGCATCGGTTAAAAACTCCCGGGAAACGATTTCCAAGTCGTTTTTGTCAACTTAAAAATGTTGGTCCTCAGCATTTTGGGCCACCTAGGACATCGGCGTTGTTTCTGATGTCAGATTCGTAACCAGAGACCCCAATAAACACAGAGAAGTGATTTTCACTACTTTTTATCAAGACTTAGGTATTTAAAAAAAATATGCACTTTTGAATGCAGTTTATGCAGCCCAGATGCAATTCTTATGTAGACTTTTTCCTGATCCATTTCTGAAACAATGTAGAAAACCACATGTCGATCGGAGCTGTACCTCAAAATTCAGTTATTCCGGTGGAATTTAGTCTTATTTACCTGTGGTCTACCAGTGCCGCACATCGCACCATTCACTTCTAGGTACCGTACCTTCATTTAAATCAGAAAAACTCCAATTATCCGAACTCTAACTATCCGAATCGCTGTCAAAATTACAGAAAAAAATTAAGATAGGATCGTACTAGATTTTTTGTATTGTGTATTGAAAATTCTCCCAATATGGGGGTTGGCGTGCGAAGCACGCAATGCATTGTGTATTGAAAATACTCCCAAAAACTGGTTGGCGTGCAATGCACTGTGCGTCGGCCGCTTCTCAGAGTGTTCAGTGTCAAGCTCGCATGTGCGTCCTTAGCAGTGAACGCGTTAACGCGATGATAGTACTCAAACGTTAAAGTTATAAAACGTGTATACGCGACCGTAGTATGTGCGGATAGTTTACTCCAGTCGCGTAAACGCGAAGCCAATCCCAAAAAGGTTAAAATAGACCATTTTTTGGGGGGAATCCAATTATCCGAATTTTTGATTATCCGAATGGGGTGCGGTCCCAATTGATTCGGATAACTGGAGTTTCTACTGTATATAGAAATTGATTCCAATCAATAAACTGAATCCACCGGCGAGGTGTGACGCATGTATTTAGAGGTGTACTGATATTGCCTACTTGCTCCGTGCTTTGATAATGCCGCTGCTGCGCTGGTATATGTTGGAGGATCTATGGTATTTTTGTTTTGTATTGACCCCGTTTCTAGTAGGATAGTCTTCCACTTACGAATAGATTTCCTTGACGGTGGAACTACACCTGGGTACCTTTCCCTAAAACACCTTATTGCTTCATAATCATTTTCATCAAAGGCAATAGGCCAGGAACAACATTTCACTTTTTGCTCAGTTGAAAACGGCATGGTACATAAGACACTTTACAATGCAACTTAATAACAAATGCCAATGTTTATTACCAAATATGTTCATTGTTGTGGATACACGCAGTCAGCTGATAGATTTAAAATAGTCTAAACAGCTGTAGCTGTTCCTATTCTAAATAAAAGTAGGTTTACCCTTAAAATACGATTGCTGATTTTGTTGTTTTTTGTTTTTCCGCCATTTTGTTTGGATCAGTCAGAATTAACTGATACTCAGGGGTATTTCTTTTACATATGTGTTAGTCACGACTGTAGAATTTCAAGTCTGTAGCGCGCTCTATACGTCTGTCATAGCAATTCAAAAATAGGGACCTCTTCGTGGGACACCCGTTATATAGTGTTTCACGGGAACCCTGACAAACTTCAGGAAATGGTTCCTTGTATCAAGGGAAGAAAAAAATGTTACATAAACATAGGTCCCAAACCCATTTTTTCGTACTTATAGCTGAAAATTGTTTTTTTTTCCATATTTCCATGTAGTTTTAGTGTTTTTTTACCTCTAGAAAAAATTTGAGTAGAGATATTGTGTTAAAACTTATACTGGTAGTTAGAGCAGAAAATTCTGCAGACATACCATTGTTTTTTAGTCAGAAAATAACAATAATTATTCGGTAGTTGCCTTCCAAATTGTAAAATTAATTAAAAAGATTAAAGCTTAAAAAATGTTTTTTTTATTTCACAAGCTTTTATGTGAAAACTACTTGACAACTCGGGCTGCAACCTTACCAAAAGTTGTCAAATTTTATGTAAAATAAGATTATATCACAACTTCCTTAGTTTTATAAGCAGTTTCAGCCGTATTTTTATGAATTTGTAAAGTATTGTAACACAAAATACAAATAAAATTTTAGAGATTGTACTCTAAAATGTTTCCCTTTTAAACATTCAGTGTGGGTTTTTATAATATAAAATAATATGAAGAAAATTCATTTAAACAAAATCTGCATAGCTTTGCCTATTAACTGTCTACCAATTTTTCACCATAACAATCGAAATGAAAAGGTAAAACAACATGTTTAATTAAGCATCTCCAAATCTACTTACAGTAATTTAAATTGTACATAGATAATAGTAGTTTAAAATTTTACAAATTGAGGTAAACCGAATATTAATTATCTTAAAACGTTTTCGAAGTGTCCCCCGTTGTGGTCTCGGCAAAGTCGTGCTCGCTGCAGCACGAAAGATGTTGCTCTTTGTACCATTTTAGGATTGTCTTTGATTGTTCGTGCAACATTGAAGATTCTTTCTAGCAGCTCCTGTCTTGTTTGCGGTTTTGTTTTGTAAACTTCCATTTTCATATATCCCCACAGGAAGAAGTCCATCGGGGTAAGGTCTGGTGACCTGGGTGGCCAACGTACTGGTCCATGGTGAGCAATTATTCTTTCACCAAAACGGTTATGTAAGAACCGAGTCACATGACGAGATACATGCGGAGGCGCTCCGTCGTGCTGGTAAAACATAGTTCCTCTGATTTGGAGAGGGATTTCCTCAAGAAGCTCAGGAAGTACGAATTGTAAAAACTGTAAATACGTTACACCATTTAACACCCCATCTATAATGTAAGGGCTTATAAGTTTGTCATTAATAAGTCCGCACCAAACATTGACTGAAAATCTTCGTTGAAAGTTTGTTTCTACTGTAGCATGTAGATTTTCTTCAGCCCATATGTGAGTGTTTTTCCAATTGTTATTACCATTCCGTTGTAAATTGAGCCTAATCTGTAAAGAGTATTAACTTAACCAACCGACGATTAGCTGCAATCCAACGACAAAACACAGACCTCCTAATATTATCGCCGAGGTGAAGAGCCTGGACTTTCTGTAGATGATAAGGGTACAAACCTTCATTATTTAAAATTCTCCATGCCTGAGTAGAAGATGCAATGTGTTGTGTTCAAAGCCTCCTTACGCTAGTAGCTGGGCTTCGTTGAACAGAATCCAGAATGTTTTCTTCCGCCTCAACTGGTGTTTGAATAACATTACCAGGTTTACGTTTATTAAAAGAACCTGTCTCACTCAAACGGTTATGCATGTCCGTAAATACTTGCCTGTTAGGTACACGCCAGTTGGGGAATCTTCTGCCATACTCAACAATAGCTGCTCTTGAACTTACATAAGCCGTACACAAAGTGCATATCAGCGTACTCACTATTAGTAAACATATTTTGAAATGATTGTTACTGTAAAGAAGGCTAGTGCTAAAATAATGTTTTCAAATAAAAACTGTCAACAATGGGGTCAATCAGCTGATTAAAGACAGCTGATTAGTGATTGTATACCCAGCTTGAAACCATGTATTAATTAATAGTAATATTAAATAACACTAAAGGAGTAGTTGGATTTAGAAAATAAGGCCAATACACTTTTTACATATGCATAGCAATTACTTCTGTTACCAATTTTATATTGAAAAATCAAACAAAAAATCTTATTCTACATAAAATTTGACAACTTTTGATAAGGTTGCAGCCGAAGTTGTCAAGTAGTTTTCGCATAAAAGCGTGTCAAATTAAAAAAATTTGTAAGCTTTAATTTTTTAAAATTATTTTTACAATTTGGAAGGCAACCACCGAATAATTGTTGTTATTTTCTGACTAAAAACCAACGGTATGTCTGCAGAATTTTCTGCTCCAACTACCAGTATAAGTTTTAACACAATATCTCTACTCAATTTTTGTCTAGAGGTAAAAAAACACTAGAACTACATGGGAATCTGGAAAAAAACAATTGCCAGCTATAAGTACGAAAAAATGGGTTTGAGACCCATGTTTATATAACATTTTTTTCTTCCCTTGATACAAGGAACCATTTCCTGAAGTTTGTCAGGGTTCCCGTGAAACACCGTGTATTACAGCACCGGAGAAGTTCTTCCACCAACTTTACTTCACTAGACTCTGACAGATTGCTCGCGCGTTTATTGGTGTGTTCAGGACCACTTTTAAACAACTTCAGCGTTTTTACGGGTGTCTGACATGCAAGCTTCAAAACTCATGATCTCCACTTTCAGAATTCGTTTGAAAAATTTAAATCGGCAGTAACAATTCAAATACATTTTTCAAGGTAATGCTACAAACTGTTTAAATAGTTCTTATTGTGCAAAATTAATATTCCCGACTGGGCCAACCTTGTGCGTGGTTAATCTGCACGCCATTAATTGACATCTTACACAATTCCGAGGCTTTAACTTTTTGAAAAGTAAAAATTTAGAGTTTAAGACAAAAATAAATTTTTAGTGGATTTTCCGAATTGTATTATCATCTGCAAACTATTAATCAAGTCATCATGCAATCGTTTTGCTGTTAAATTTGTTGGCATAAAAAAATCTCTATTGACTGGTCATTTGAACAATGTTATCATTAAATATTTTAAACGGTATTTCATAAATGAGTTTGGTATTTACTAATATATTTTGTTTTCAAGCAGTGTGTTTGAGGTGCATTTCAATCTATGAGTACATTTTACCTAAAATATTTTCTACGCACAATACTTTACAGACACAATATTAATAATTGAAATGCAAATGTCGTCTATATACAACTAAAGAGTATAAGTTTTATTTCTTTAGCTTCATAGACCGTTTCCGGAGTCTAAAACGTTTGAGAACGTTTTTGAATATTATAAAAATTTCTGGAACATTCTAGAAGCTGTAGATCATTCAGGAACATTATGGAGGCTTGTAAAACATAAGGGATATTCTAGAACATTCTGTAACATTAGAGAACATTCTAGAATATTCTGTTGGCTTATAGAACATTCTGGATCATTATAGAGGATTCTAGAAGGTTGTAGAACATTCAGGAACATTCTAGGACATTTTGGAAGCTTGTAGGACGTTCTTGAAGCTTGTAGAACATTCAGGTATGTTCTGAAAGCTTGTAGAACACTCAAGAGCATTCTGGAAGCTTGTAAGACATTCTGGAAGCTTGTAGAACATTTATAAACATTCTAAAACATTCTAAAGCTTGTAAAACTACTGAAGAACATTCTACAAATTCTGGAAGCTTGTAAAATATTCTGGAACATTCTGGAAGATTGTATAACATTCAGGAGCATTCTAAAACATTCTTGAAATGTCTAGAACATTCTGGAAGTTTCAAAAACATTCTATAAGCTTGTAGATCTTTCACGAACATTCTAGAACATTGTGGAGTATTCTAAAACATTCTGGAAGTTTTTAGAACATTCAGGAACGTTCAAGAACAATCTAGAATATTCTAAAACATTGTGGAACATTCAGGGCAGTCTCGGCCACTTCGATTAGTCCTTTGGTGCGATGTGCTCTTTTGACACCCACCCTCTGCAGATCTAAACCGAAACTTTCTGCATGGATAGGGGATGGAAGGCTACAATACCATTTAACCTCCATTTGGCTCTGGGGGTGGGGGGGGGGAGTGGCCCGCATGTATAAACCAAGTTTGCATCAATTAATATATTGACTACGGTTTCGTACGTTCAGTTGATTTTCAAGTATTTGTTTTTAATTAACAGCAAATGTCAAGAATTAATTAATGCGAAATTAAAGTATTATACTGTTGATTAAATATTTCATTCGCTCAAAGATCTCAATTGGTTATTAAAACTCTAGAGCGTCTCAAGTGCTGCAGAGCATAAAAGGGCAAATATCGCTTTGTGATTTCTTTCTCTAATATATTAACAAATACAATTCCCTTTAGACAAACTTTTGAAAGGGAAAACAAATATTATCCTTAATTTAAAATACAGGTCTAATTAACTGTTCTATTCAATCAAAAATAAAAGAGAAAGTCAATGTTTTATCTATACACACAACTTGTTAAAACAAACTTTTCAGTTCATTTTAAACTCGTGCAATGCAGTTCAAATTATTTTCCAATTTATTAGTTTAATGATATTGTATGTCTCTAAAGGTAAATTTTTGTTTCTGTTCTACTTTCTAGTCTAAATACTCGTTTTTTTAACGGTACATAATTTATAAATATTATATTAAAGAAAACATTTTGTGATAGATTAATTCTTTTTAGTGATAATGGTGCTAGAATTCTTTACTGATTAAATAGCCCAGTCGGTATAGGTTACAACTACCAGTAATTTGCAATACGGCTGTTTTTTTTATAAGTACCTTTAAGTATGTAGATTAACATAAAAAAAAGTTTACCAGTCTATCGATTTCCCAAAGTCGAAAAAAAATCGATTATCATTTTTTTTCGATTATCCTTAATATTTCGAGCTGGGATGAAGATAGAGAAAAATAAAAAATACCACCGTGTAGGGGAGGTATTTTTCAACAAAAAAGGTCATATGTATTTATTTCGTCCGAGCAATGGTTTGTCTGGAAAAAATTCGATAATGCAGGTATGTAGTTTACAGCAGGGGACATCACTAAAAGGGGACATCTTATTAGACTATTTGTTTGCCTTGGACTGTTTATATATTGTAATCAATTACCTTCAAAATTGTCTTCAGTCCTGTGAATGTAGCACTAGCTACAGCGCTGTTTCGCCGATCACTGTCGGCTTCGTCAGGCTTGTATTAACACATAAAACACGAACTCGAACAACACACAACACTAACACACACAAAATCGGAGAATAACTCCTCGTTAATATAATATAATAAAAATGTTTGTGGCCACATCACATACGTTGTACTTGTCCGACTGCAGGTAGGACACTGAATGTAGACGTGAATAGGAGACTGAATATAGATAAAATATTAACTAAACACAGAAACAAATCCAAAAAATCAGTTTCAATTATTGAAAAACCAAAATATATCTTCATGAAGTTCAACCGAATTATAGATCGTCCTATCAGCAATCACAGACATGGCACTGTGACTTTCCGCAGACATGGCTATAAAATCGCTCATCAAGCTTCTAATAATTTGAGTAACTTCTTACAAACCAAGCCAAACAGTTATAAAGACAAATTCATAAATAGTGGAATATATAAGCTATCTTGTAACGACTGTGACAACGTTTATATAGGCCAGACAGGACGTTCATTTAAAACCAGATTCAAAGAACATATCCCTAGCCATAAAAAACAATAGCAAACAAACAGAGTTCAAATTACACAGAACACTTAATAAACGAAAACCACACTTACACTGACATCAACACTAATTTAAAAATTTTACATAGAGCCAAGAAAGGCACTACTATGAATGTATTGGAAGAATTTCAGATTTATAACGAATACAAAAATAGTCCGGATAACATACTAAATGATAAGTTAAACTTTTCTTCCAACCCTATATACGATGTAATCGCTAAACTAGGCCTAAAATAAACGGTTACTGACAACCAACGTCTATATTCAGTGTCCTACCTGCAGTCGGACAAGTACAACGTATGTGATGTGGCCACAAACATTTTTATTACATTATATTAACGAGGAGTTATTCTCCGATTTTGTGTGTGTTAGTGTTGTGTGTTGTTCGATTTCGTGTTTTATGTGTTAATACAAGCCTGACGAAGCCGACAGTGATCGGCGAAACAGCGCTGTAGCTAGTGCTACATTCACAGGACTGAAGACAAGTTTGAAGGTAATTTCATTTCGACATCTTATTCATATATGAAGCTTTGGCTCATTCTAAATTGGCCGAATTTTAATATATCGAATTGAAACTTGACGTAGGAGTTAAAATATATATTTTGAACATTTATGCTGAGTCTCAGCTTGTTATCTTGAAAATTACCCGATCTAGGAGTCGATTTCGATTATCGATTTTAGGAGTACCGGACCCACCAATTCATTTTAATCAGCTCCAGTTTAGAAACTTTTTAAAATATCAACCTGAAAGTTTTTTTACAAGTTAAATATATAGATTCAAACAAGATCAAGGAGTATAAACTTTTTTTATTATTTACTTTTCAAAGCACAAGTAACTTAAAAAAGTATAATTTTAGACCTTTTTAGATTTTTCATCAAAACGCTTGAGTTAATCGGCTGCAGATTAGTCAATTTTTTTAATACAGTTTTCAAAATAAGTATAGCAAAAAACAATTGTGTTTTTAACTTATATGAATTTTTAGTGATTTCCCCTGCTGCAAAATACATACCTGCATTATCGAATTTTTTCCAGACAAACCATTGCTCGGATGAAATAAATACATATGACCTTTTTTGTTGAAAAATACTTTCCCTACACGCTGGTATTTTTTATTTTTCTCTATCTTCATCCCAGCTCGAAATATTAAGGATAATCGAAAGATAATGATAATCGATTTTTTTTTCGACTTTGGGAAATCGATAGACTGGTAAACTATTTTTTATGTTAATCTACATACTTTAATGTACTTATATAAAAAAAATCAGCCGTATTGTAAATTACTGGAACTTTTGGTCTAAATTGACCCCTACCGACTGGCCTAAAATTCAAACCACTAAATGTCATATAGCTTGGTTTATGAACACGGAACAATTTTTCTTCTGCCGGATCACACAATCAACGACTGCCTATAAAAGCGAGTGTACATCCATACGTACATACGTACGTAAATCCACAAAGGGCGCTGCGAGCGAAGAGAAGCAGACCATACTAAAAGGAGCAAGGTCGTCGCGACAGAAGGGGCTGGAGGCTGAGATAAGAACAAATTCTGCTAGTATATTTCGTACACGTAGGCAGCTATTCAGCACCTTCGTGAGTAGAAACATTTTCAAATTCTTTGTTGAAACCACATAACGTATAAACTTACTTTGGAAATTCACTCAACTCACTTCATCGGTTCAGCTAAGTGATCGAATTATTTTTATTCACACGATTCTTAAAATCAGCTTAAAATGTAAATTTTGGCTTTACTTCTTGTTTAACCCTAGAACATTAGCGTACTTACGTTTGGCGCCGACATTTTGTCTCCGCCCCTCTACCATTGTAACCTTTCAGCAGTTCTTTGGGCAGTTAGTTGCCTTTGAGACTGCTTGGTGGATATGTTCATCTGTGCTAGTTTGGTGCTGTCTTTATACTCCACTATCTAAACAACACGTAAAGTTTACGTAACGCTAGTTTTAACAATATATTTTACCACGTGGTGGAAATGAAGTTGTTCTTCAGAAAGGAAGAAATACCTACTGTTCATTTCATAATTGGAAAAAGAAGAGGATGTCAGATACTACTGTAACTGCAGAAAAGTTATCTGTGGTACGGTAATATCAAGTGAAAAACGCCCTCAGTGTGCATAGGTTCCGAACAAATGAAACATATGTAATGAATAATATTTACTAATATATATTAAATTCTTTTATAAATATCAAGTTAAATGTCATGTAATTTGTTCAAGTTTTTTATTTTAAATATTAAAAATGTTTCAATTTGTATACGTAGTTTTAATTTATTTATCGTTTTCCGGAAATATACACTTATAAGAGGTTAGACGTCAATATTACGTGTAGGTAGTAATAACGACATTCCGACTAACGCTAGTTAACCGACTCTCTGCACAAGTCCTTCAGTTCTTGTTTGGAGCACTCCTTCCACAAAGCGCGTATACTAAAGTTACATTAGCTTCTCACACTTCTAGAAAATACTTGATTAATAATTCTCTTTTTTCCATCACTAATGTTAGGGTGGTTCTAAATTGGTAAAAATATATTCACTTGTGCAGACAACAGGTCAAGTAAATTGGGTCAAATTAATATCTCGAGGAGAAGGGAAGGTAAAACATATTGCCGTTGTAGTCCGATTGAAATATAAATTAATTTAAACTTGCCAGACGCCAATCCTTTGGGTGCAATGAAGCTGACTCGTGTATATTGGCTACTAGAATAATGATTTCTTATGGTCTCACACTCGTACGATTATATCAACTCCTATAAAAGTGTGTGTACGTCCGTACGTACGTGAGTAACATGTGATATAACAGCTGATTTCACCCAACATCTGTAATACTTAAACAAACCCAGTGTAGATTATAGTTTGGGGTTATGTTTACAACTTCAATCGTTATAATTTCTTGTGAAATTGATTTTTTTTACTTTCTCACTATACTATAAGTATAGTATAGAGAAAGTATAGTGATCGCAAAAAAAAATCGATGTTGAGATTTTTGTGGAAATATCCGTTTTGGGACCCCCTGAGTCTAAAAAAGTGGGTTTTTACAAAATGTCTGTCTGTATGTATACAAAGCTAGAGCGAAAACTATTCGATCGATTTCAAACAAACATGTCACCATTGCATGTCAAACATTGCACCAGACATGACAAGTAGGCCTGTACAGATGCAGGAAAAACGGTTTTGAAATTTTTTGAAAAACAACCCCCTTTTTGGCAAAAACACCCCAAAAAATCATTTATTATTTTTTTATAAAAAACGGCTCTAACCATTTTGATAACATTTGGCTTATTTGTAGCCTTTAATTTACCCTACCATATGCAATAACCGGATCTTTTTTAAAATTCTCGTTTAGCTAATAATAATAATAATAATAACAGATTTTTGGGGGTTTTTTGGCCATAAAGGGGGTTGTTCTTCAAAATTTTTCAAAACTTTTTTCGTTTATCTATTCAGGGCTAATTGACGTGTTTGGTGCAAATTTGTTCGAAATCGATCGAATAGTTTTCTCTCTAGAAAATAATAATAATAGTTATTAGTTAATCTCATACTTTAATAAATCACCTCTCCTATCCCACCTGAAATTATGAAATCACAGTGAATCTGTTTAATAATTTAAATATGTTTGTGAGAATGTATGTGCCAGTTCCTGGTAACGTTTATTAAATATGAGTTATAGAACTAATGTGTGCTATATAAACGTTATAATATTTGCTTTGAGGTTATAAACTGTACATAAATACAACCTTTTATCATCAATATATTTCACACATTTAAATAAAAACCAAAACCGCAAAACAAGGAACAAAAACAATAACTAAACAACTAAATTGTAAGTTATGTTTAATACGTTACCCTTATGTACATTTCGATGACATGGTCATCATCCTCAGAGGGTTTTAACACTACTCCCCTAGTAGTGTAAACCCTCTGAGGATGATGACCATGTCATCGAAATGTACATAAGGGTAACGTATTAAACATAACTTACAATTATTTAGTTGTTTAGTTATTGTTTTTGTTCCTTGTTTTGTAGTTCGGCTTTATTTAAATCAGTGTGATTTTGTCGCCACAGTGCT
>JAGFPH010000984.1:79783-91118 GCA_018207615.1 Philaenus spumarius
AAACTGTTTTCCTGCAATAATCCGTTTCAAAATGGCGGTAGTTGAAAATGTTGAATGTTTAATATCTATAAAACTATAAATTTTACAAAATAAAAAAAATAAGGTCGCTAAATTTTTAGACGAATTCACCGATATAACGTTGTAAATAATTGAGTCATAAAACGGAGGAAACTCAAATGTGATGGTCGAATATAGGGCTTTTTATTACTATGCCATTAATATGACGACCAGACCTGTACTCATATTGTATAAATACATACTTAATCCCGTATACATTATTTATGTTATTACCGTTTACCAAAATAGATACCCTTTATATACTTGCACTTAAATCACTTTACTTCACCGTTGCTGATATGTCGTATTCTATGTACTCAACAGATAAACCCTTCCTCTGCTTTAATATTTAACATCATGTCTTGAGAAATAATGACGTCACACTTAGCAGAAGTACACTGGAAGGGCGTATTCGTCTGTTTTAAATAAGGCGTTACGTCATTGTCACTCGTTTGTATTCCGTTTGCATTTGGAAAAGTCTGTATTTCTACTTTAAAGTTTAATAATCTTTTTAAATATGCCTGCGTTTACTGTTTGACGTAACATTATTAACATCGATACGAATTTTATTTTACACATTCAGTAAAAGTGTGATATGTTGTGAAAGGTTGGTCATTTGTTTTGAAACCTCTAAAAAAACAATTGAAAACTAACATTTTTGAAAATTTGGGTTTCCACTCATTAGAAAAGTAACGATGTATTTAAATTTATAAAAGGCTTTAAACACACTTTATTTGATCTGAGAACTTCGGTAATTTATACATACAGGTTGTTCCACGTGAACCCTGACAAACTTCACGAAGTAGATCCTTGTATCAAAGGGGAAAACATGTTATATAAACATTGGTACAAAACCCATTTCTTTCGTACTTATAGCTGACATTTTTTCTAGTTTTCCATGTAGTTGAAGCATTTTTTACCTCTAGGCAAAAAGTTAGTAGATATATTTTGTTAAAATTTACACTGGTAGTTGGAGCAGAAAATTCGGCAGACGTACCGTTGGTTTCAGAAAATCTAACGGGTAGACCTTTTATACAACGATACAAGGAACACCTGCCAAAAAGGACAGTCCACATAAAATCAAATTTTGCCCGTCACATACACATACTTGACAATGACCACACATTTTGGAGTTTTGATAAAAATTTTAAACCTATAATTGCATGCAATAAAGGCACATACATGGGTGCCGCCAAGGAATATGAAATATATAAAGTGTTTAAATCAAAAGATGAATTATTAAACGACCAGCTGAACTTCAAGTCCAATAGGCTTTATGATACCGCGATAAGGATCGACAGTAAGATTACTTAAACTATCATAGTCAGTAGTTGGTCAACCTTCTAACGGTGCGCACCGATTCCTCGCGGCAACATTATGTGTGTTTGTGTTTGTGAAGTGTTTTTAATGTAATTCATGACGACCTGACCTTCAGAGAAGCCCGATGATGGAACATAGATTCCGAAACGCGTAGCAAGAATATAAATACGAAGTCACACGACGGATATACAAAGGTAAATATAAGTTTTACTTTAATTTGTGACTTGGATACTGATAATACAATGTTAAAATTTTAACACAATAACCAAAATTTCATCTACTAAATTTTTGTCTAGAGGTAAAAAAACGTATAAACTACATGGAAAACTGGAAGTTTGTCATTGTTTCCGTGAAACGCCCTGTAAACATACTAGAGGGCTAAGATGCCAGCTCTTTTCGCTGTGTCTCGTGGCTAAGCAGATCCAAATTTATTTTTGTTTGCTATGATATTTTCACGGAAATGACGGTTGGTTATAGGACAGAGGCACTTGGATCTGTGAGCTGGATGTGCAGTGGTACCAGCGTGTTTTTGTGAATGACAGGAATTTCGAACATAATAGAGACATGTATGTATTATTTGGAACAGTACATAACATTCAGTCACAAAGTATTAGCTACGAAAGTTGGATAGGAATGAACTGGAATGAAAATGATTACACAAATTAAATAAATGGATATATTTACAAAATAATTCGCTCTTTATTCACCGTTTCTTGATGTTATCTTTATTTACACAAAGTATATAACTAACTATGTAAGTATGTAGTAAACAGGAAGCACTGAGTCTTAGTTACAATTTACATATATATAACAACATAAAACATGTTATACAGAGTGTTCCATGAAGAAATGGAGAAACTTTCAGGGCTTGTTCAGCTGGTTTCTGGAAAGAGTTCATATAAACATAGGTCTGGAAACGGTGTCCTCTCAGTTGCGGTCAAACCCAGATGCTGTAAGAGCCAGTTGCGGTCAATCGAAACATTCTTCGCCCCGCTTGCGGTCATATTTGATCATTTGTACTTTGAATTAGGTTAGGTTTGGTTTAAAAAATTAAGCAAAACGGAACTAGGCTCAAACCAAGTGCGGATATGCGCGGGTCCTCGGCGGCCGTTCCCCTCCATGTCTAGTGGAGGCACCTGTAGATAAGAGGGGACTCAGTTCCCCGTGGTACAAACAGTGGACCATAATAATATTTAAAGATTACTAATCGATAATCGTCCAAAATACGCGGGGCGTGGCCTCATTTAAGTTGACCGCATCTGAGAGCACCGTGGCAGGTAGAAAAACTTGCTTTACCGCATCTGGCACCGTGTTCCTCGTTTACCGCAAATGGTATGACCGCAACTGGGTCATCGCTGGGCTTCACTCACCAGCCCCAGCGGCGAAGCAAATCCAAACAAATGATTGCATACTCTGATATTTTTACAGTCTCACCATTCGACAGGAAATTAAATGTTGTAAAAAAATGTTTCATGAAACTAGGTTTTTGAGTTACTAGCGAATTTCCATAGAAAAGATGAGCTATTGCAGCAACTCGTATGGTGAGACCCAAGGTCGGGAGTGGTAAATGAGCACCGATCATGGTCCCCAGAACACATTTTGAGGTTTCATTCAAAATTAAATGTATGATTTTATTCAGCTCATTTTCGTTTATTACACGACCTTATAGTTCGTCTGGTTCGCGCAAAATCAACCAAAACGTAAAACTCCACTAAAGCACCCGGTTCAAATCTATGTGGGTGATTTTATCGTGGATTTAGCTTCTGATTAGAGCTAAATGCAGTTATTCAGCGCCTTTGAGTAGACCAATTTCTAAAATAGTCGGTTGAAACCTTAAAACATATAAAGTAAATTTTTTAAAGTAGCTCAACTCACGTCAGAGGTTAAGCTGTGTGGTGGAATTATTGTAATTTAAAATGTTTGGATGGCCGCCATTTTTAAACAGATTATTGGAAAAGGTTGATTCAAAAGGTTTTTCAAACTAGGTCTTTGCATTGAAGAGTGACGGGGAAAATGTCAACTCAATCGGTTAAGCCGTTGTAAAGATACACATTATTTACTACAAACAACAAAATGGAGGATGGCTGGTAAAAGAATCTTTTACAAACAGTTATAAAAACGTTTTTCATTAGTTTCGCCAGCTTCCACCGGCCTTGAAAGTTTCTCCGTTTTTCATGGGACAACCTGTATAAATATTTGCGGCCTTCTTGTACACTCCCTCACAACACTATTTTAAATAATTTAAATATAAACGAACATCCTTACATCCTTATGTTTGAACTCAATTTTATAAACACACAACGGTATTTGCACCTGTTTAAAAAAGTTGCAATTTTTAATTATTTTGACGTTTAAAATAGTTTATTTTTTAATGTCAAACGTAAACATTGGTCGATTGTTACACCATTGCAAACAGAGTTTTGACTTGTTTACTCCCTTTTCAAAATGGCGTCTTTTAACACACACAATTTCTGTGTCTGTATGTTTATTTAATATGGTTCCCATATAACCTTTCAAACAGTGTTCTTTCATCAGCTACCCAACATTTCAAAAATGTATAATTTCAAGGAAATGAAAAGCCTATAAAAGTTTTACACTTTTAGGGTGGTTATAAAAGAAAAATAATTATAAGGAATAATTTTTTATTGCAGTTATAAAAAGTCCCAAGACAATGCACACAAGTTAGCCTGTTATTGTGAAATATATCGCAATAGTTGTCACTAGCTAAATCCTAGTTAGTTACCTAGTTCACTAACCTGGCAAGGGATATAAACCCCCTCCCTTGAAATAAGTCGTGGTCAGTGATTCAAAAGACACCCACGGTCGATTGAAAGGTGGTTGGGACAATCTACGGGATTCGTCAAAGTGATGGCTCACACACACGGGAGCTGATACTTTAGCAAAAGATGTGAGTAATCCGATAGTGAACTAATTTTCATGAATCAATAAGGGATAAGCGTAAAACCATTTGTTCTGGTTATATCATAATTATATTCAGCTTACTCTGTCTTGGGGATTTAATAATTATTAAGGGTTACAAAATGTTATAATATAAATATACATTGAAAACTTTCCCACGATAAGAACTATACAGAAATCATTGTTTAACTAAATACTCACTAACCTCTTGAAAGTGATATTAGTAACTCAAAAATGATTTCAAAATGTTTGCTTTCAATAGACCCGAATCATGCCAGAGAAACATTGTTGATCACATTTCTAAATTGAATAAGTCATCACAATAATTTAAAATTGCAACTTATTTTCGAAACACCAGATATATATATACAATTTAACTACAAAGTATACAATATTTGTATGTGCGCAGTACAATGGTATATACTGTAACGAAAGAGGTCGGTAACCACGCGCTAGACGTACTTGGAGTGGATGCACTGCTGGAGATGGATTCCACAGAGTGATCTGGAAACACAAACATTATTTATTTAGAGCAAAAGTTTTGGTTTACTGCAGGAAGATTTTGCAAAAGAGAAACGCCCTTTTTCTTTTTCTAGTCTTAATAGTTTTACCAAGTGAATTTAGTCGGTACAAATGTAGTAGACATTTCGGGCTCTTTGCAATAATTGTCCGTATTGAAAGTATTGAAGGTATACAGCATTTATACTTTCTACAGAAATAACCCGGACATTTTACTGATTAGAAAGTTGTAATTTTCATCGAATCCCATTCATCAAGCTATTCTCTGAACAAACACCGGATGCATTTACAAAAGCAGCAATAGCGTACAGCCTACCTGTAGTCTATTCAAATGGGCACGAGGACAAAATTCAAGTTATGTAAGTAAGTTTATTGTCGCTTCTTTACAACACCAACAGTTTAAGAAATCTTAAACTAAACAAACTACATCTTCTATCAAATATAAACAACATTTTACAATAGGTAATGTAGTTTGAATACGGTAAGTTATAATTATTACTTTCAATAAGAACAAAAAAGAAACAATAAAAACCCCGAGGTATGTAAAACATCTGTTTGGGGCAACAAAACAACTAAATAATAATAAGAATAAATAAATAAAAAAGAAACAATATGTTTATATCTATTTACTACTAAAGTGAGAAGTCGAAGAGGGAAATGCAGCTGACCGAATTACAATTATACATAATATTATAGAAAAATTTACTCAAAAAGCAGTTTCTAACATTTGATTACATAACATACGAAAATCAGCAAGAAAAGTAGTCGGTGAGGTTCTGTATGGTTTTGGGGTGCTGAAGTTGAAGTTTTTAAACAAAATGTTTTGGAGCTTTCCAAGATATTCGCAAAAGTACCGAAATGTTCCCATTTTTTCAGTTTTTTGCCCGTAACACCAAAACTATTGATTCTACCAAATTAAAGAACAGAAAACTGTAGTTTTTGAATGTTGGACCGACGGGTGAGGAGTTGAAAACTGATAAAGTTTGCGTACTTTAAAAAAAATAGCGTTCGACGACATTTCCAAAAAAATGGCGTTCTTCAATCGGATTTTCGCAGATAACTCATAGTCTATGCATTTCTCGAAGATAGCATTAAATTTCATTGTTAATATGCGTGAAGTTGAGTAACGTTCTGACGTTGGAGGAGTATTTCAGTCGTAGCCGCCACAATCAAGTTGAACCATGTCTATCTATCCTTTCCACTCGTTTGATTTGTCTAATTTACCTATATTTATAAAAGTAGTAGAACATTTTCATCCTACCCACCCTTCGTTCATTGACTACCTGGACAAAAACTGAATGTATTGTATTTATCTTTAAATCTTCGTAAAATGCAGTATTCATAGATTATGAGTTACCTGTGAAAAACCGACGAAGAACGCACATTTCATCAATTTTCAACTTGCTATAGCTCTAACTTATTTGTCCTATAATCAAAAACTACAAATTAAATTGATAGTAAATTTTGTATGCTTTAATTTTGAAAAGGGTGTTCTTTTCTATAAAATGCATAGTTTTGGTGTTGCTGTCAAAAAACTGAAAAAAGTCGGAAACTTCTCTATTTTTTGCGAATATCTCGGAAAGCTCAAGGTAATTTTGGTTGCAAACTTAAAATTTGGATGCAGCACCCCAAAAAACATGTAGAACCACAGAGAAACCGACTACTTGAGTTTTTCACGTAAGATGATTTTTCGCTACAGTTTTATAGACCTATATAGTGATGTCCACACCACTCGTGACGCTTTTCGATACGAGCTCAAGTGTAACGAGCTTATGGAATATAAGCGAAGATCGAAAAGCCACTACTGACCCGTGTGATGAACGATAATTTTCATCACACTGTGATTAATAATAAATTTAATATATATATTTTTTTAATAACCTATCGTTTCTCAGTAACATACCTGAAGTACAACGACAACATAGTTTACAAACAGCACTAACTGAATTATTGAGATCAGCTGATTTTAATATCAATAGCGATACAATAAAAACCTTCCTTAATTCTAAGAATTTATAAGCATTGAGTTTTAAGGCACAATACACTACTACCGATACTGGTACATGAATAAACATACTGATGTACTTTTTTTAAATAATAAGTTAAAAGTTTATTTATGTAATACTTGTAAATAGTATCAATATGTTTTTATTGTTACTCACACTTTTGTTTCTTTGTTAAAATCGTTATTATATCTAATAAATTAATTAGACGACATTTCAAATCATTATTATTATTTACAGCGCTACTGGTATTATAATTTATAACTAATTCAGAGATCGGCACAAATCTCCACCTGATTTTGCCCATGTAGACCGAGAAAACGCTATTTTCAATACTCACAGCTGATATTTAAAGTGACTATTTTCGATACAGTGTGATGAAAAGAAATTTATAGTTGAAAAAGATTTGATACAACACCTCCCAAGACTCACCTGGCGCCATAGTTTTCTCTCTCCAGTAAGGTCTCGTATCCACCGCATTGGACGCCGCCACCATCGCACCCTTAGTCCGTTCCATCTCGGCGCTGTTCTCCGTAGTCTGCCAGTGTATCCTGTACAGGCTCGCCGTGCAGCGGAGTTTCATCTTTCCACTCTCGGTGAAGTGTTCTCGACGTAAGTCAAGTTGTACATATGAAGTGACCGACCAAAGCTCAGTACCGGGCTCACGGTACAGTCTGTTCTCTATGGAAGTTTTGTTTTCCATCTGTCAGGATCATGATTTAAATCAGAATAATAAAGTACATAGCGTGTATACATAACCATTTGAATATGTATAAATCACTGCCACTGAATACAATGTTAATTTAATCTAACCCATCTGTGTACTGTGACGTATACAACACGTCAATTCATTTCTATTGTAACTGTTCTGTGACGAGCTATGTACGTCCATTGGGGTTTTACTTATTTCAGTGAAATGTTGCAAAATAATCGAAAGTCGAATAACAGTTAACTAGTCATTCTTGTCAGCTTTAAAGCGAGTCAACCACCGTTTGCTTTACTTCCGCCCTATTACTACAAAAGTCTGGGTATAAATGATGTTCTTTAATGAATACGTTTAAAGGTTATTCATCATATGAGTATTGAATTTTAAAGAAGAACTTTTTTATGTATGTTTGTTTATATAATGATTTAGATTAAAAACAAATTTTTGTATTTGTATTAACCTTTAGTGAGTTTTTAAGAATTAGAATTTGCATGAAATGGGATGTGTTCAAAAGAGGGTATGAAATAGAATCGTTTTGGTGCAGGTAGATTTTTAAGTTCCCATTTTCTAATAATAAACTCTACTTGCCTACTGTAGTTGAAAAAATCAGCAACAAACGAACTTATAAGCCTCCTTAGAATAGCCCTAAATCAAAATTATTTCACCTACAATAACGAATACTTCACACAGAATGACGGTCTAGCCTTGGGCTCACCCTTATCTAGCATCTTATCTGAGATATATTTAAACCATATAGAGAATAATTACGTATTGGCTGATTCCAATCCTTACAAGAACAATATAATTTTCTATAACAGATACGTGGATGACACCATTATTTGTTTCAATGGTAGCTAGAGACAATTATGCCTGTTAAACCAAATTCATTAACAATATACACACGAACCTAACCTTCACCTTGGAAATCGAAAACAACCATAACTTGAATTACTTGGACCTAAGCATATCTCGGATTAACAATGAAATAGCTTTCAACATCTATAGAAAACCAAACAATTACTGACCAAATTATACATAATACATCCCACCACCCACAAGAACAAAAACTTTCCGCCTACAACTGTTATGTATATAGGCTCTTATCCATCCCCATGTCTTCCGAAAACTATGAGAAAGAGAGAAACCTAATTAAGCACATCGCTTAAGCCAACGGATACAGGACTACCATTGTAGACCAATTAATAGCGAAACACAATAGAAAGACACACAAAACACTTACAGAGCCAAATATAATAGTAATAAAGAAGGTAAAATACGCATCATGTGAGTACGGCAACATATTCAACCCCACCCTGAGAAATATAATGGCCAGGAACAACACAATAGTTACTTACCGTACAACCAACAAATTAGAATCGTTATTTAAAACAAAAACCGAAACTAAAGTGGAGAAACATAACGCAACTGGCGTCTACAAATTGACTTGTAACGACTGCCCTAGTTTCTACATAGGTCAAACCGGACGTCCTTTTAACATAAGGTTCAAGGAACATTTGATAATCTCCATTCCTACACTGACATCAACACCAACCTGAGTATACTGCACAAATGTAGAAAAGGACACACTCTAGACGCATTGGAAGAGTTTGAAATTTACAGAGCTTCAAAGTCCGACCCTAACAATATACTGTATGACCAACAATCATTCAAATCAAACTTATTATTCGATACGATAATCACGAGACGGGGAGGGAGTACCTACGGCACTGTTTACCCCAGCGTCAGTCAGTGCTAATTCACAAAACGACGTGCACGTCTATGTTCGCGATAGGACATGAACTTTTACGATCTCCAAGCGGAGTGAATAAATATTGTTTGTATGTTATTTTGTGTTCATAGTATTTTTATATACAACCTAAAAATGATGGACTGATAAGTCCGAAATTGCAATTGTTTTTTAGACAGAGAAAAACCGACAAGGATCGCTGACGTGAGTAAAAAATCACTTATAATTAATATTAGAACTAAAATTACTGATAATTAAAAAAAGTATAGCCAAAATTAACTTTCGCTGGAAAATAAACATTATGAATGGTGAAATTTTTTAAAGAAACGTTAGTAATATAAGAAACATAGTATGAGTAGAATTTTAAATACAAACGACACTATAAATCATAGATTAAATAAGAATATAAAGCCCAGCGAGGTATATACAGTAAATGGAGTCTACCAAATGAAATTCAACTCACTGCAGGCCTCTATAAGTTAAATATGGCGAAAGCTAACAAGATGTGTGAGCATATTGGATCTTATATATATGAAAAACCTTTATAACTACGTTATTCATTTACTAAAAGAGAAGAGTGGAGAGTCTAGCGGGGGAGTCTGGTAGAACTGAAAGTGGACCTGAAAGTGAGAGAGTGGAGAGTGGGGAACCTGGTAGGGCGAGTGATAAAGCCTGAAGTGGAAAGTGTGGATCATGGTAGGGAGGATTGGAAAGCCTGGTGGAGGAGCTGGGAGTCTCGAAGAGGGGAGTGAAGAGCCTGAAAGTGGAGAGTGTGGTTCCTCAAAGTGGAAAGTGGGAGTCTGGAATTGGAAAGAGGAGTCTGGTAAACGAAAGTGGGAGAGCCTGGAAGAAAGTGGAGAGTGCAGAACCAGGTAAGGGAGAGTGGTGAAGCCCGGAATTGGGGAGTGGGGAACCTGGTAAAGGGAATGGGAAGCCTCCCCTAGTTCAAGGTCTCCCCTAGTACAAGGTCTCCCCAGAGTGGGGAGCTTGGTGGAGGAGAGTGGGGAAGTCTGGAAATGATGAGTGAGCTTAGCAGTGAAGAGTGGGAGAACCTTGAAGTGGAGAGTGAGCCTAGAATAAAGAGTGGGGCAACCTTGAAGTGGAGAGTGGGTAGCCTGGACGTGGAAAGTTGGGAGCATGGAAGTGGAAAGTAGGGAGCTTGGAAGTGGAGAATGGAAGCCTGGAAGTGGTTCCCACTTATGAGGAACCTTGAAATGGAGAGTGGGAGAACCTGGAAGTGGAGATTGGATTTACCTTGACGTGGAGAGAGGGGGCCTGGTAGTGGTGAATGTGGTGTTTTAGGTAAATAATTTATTTATAGTTCTTTGAGCAATGTATAATTTGCAAAAATACCCAAAATTATGATGTTTTATAAATTATTTTGTATTTATAAAAAACACCGTAGACATGTATTCCTTTTACTTTATCACTATACTATAGTATAGAGAAAGTATAGTGATCGCAAAAGCAAGCGATGTTGAGATTTTTGTGGAAATATCCGTTTTGGGACCCCCTGAGTTCAAAAAAGTGGTTTTTACAAAATGCCTGTCTGTATGTCTATATATATGTCTGTATGTCTTGTAGCGTTTAAATAAAACACGCTACGTTTCAAGAATCCTAACCTCATAAATAACACTCTCACTCCATCTAGCGTCCCAAATACACAACGTCTATCAGCACAACCTACATCACACAAGCAGTAATGCACGTTACCTTGACCAGCTGACTTAGAACCTACTGCGCATGCGCTAGTGGAAAGTAACGCTGTCGTCTCCAGTCCTTCTTGCTCGACCTTGATTCGCTAGGCCACAAATGATTTAGGTTGAACCGTTCAACCCTTCAGTTTTACCAGGTAAAGTTTATATCTATATCTGAGTTTGTATAGTATATATATATTGTTGTACCAAAAATTAGTCTTTAATAATTGCCTACTGTTTTACAAAGTTTGTCAGTTATAATTTCATTTAGCCTAAAATAACTTTTGTTAAAAAAAAAACCAAGCCGTAATGCCTTATGCCTTAACATTAATGTTTGATAGCCTTTTAAAGCCACATAAAACAATAG
>JAGFPH010000984.1:91128-106112 GCA_018207615.1 Philaenus spumarius
CTTAACATTAATGTTTGATAGCCTTTTAAAGCCACATAAAACAATAGTTAAAGTGTCTGATTAAAATATTCTATTTTTATTTTATAAGATAACCTGTAATACAACTTTTATAAACTTTTACATATGCAGTTTTCTACACGATTTGTGCCTTACAGTTCTGTACATGTTTTCTTTAACATGTGCCACCAATCTGAAATAGAATTTTTAGTTCTGTAAAGACAATATAAAAACAATTAGGAAACTAAATCAATCTGTACTTATTTTCCTTACAGCTATCGCTGGTAGGGGAATAGGAGTGTTGTATAAGAATAACTTAGCCGAATGTGTAAAACCGACCAACAAGTTTTCCAGCTGCATCACCACTTAACATCAGTGAACTTAAGTGATTCAATATAAACAAGTAATATAAATGTTAACTGCAGGCACTTAACTAAATAGCTTAATTGCAACAAGTATGTTAGAAGATTACTTTTTTAATAAACTTTTCTTGGATGGGATAGCATGCTAATTTTTGCCTAATACAACCTCCAAGAGGTTAGGTCAAAAATTCTTTTTTTTTATTATTATAATGTGACGTCACACCTTTTCTAAATTTCATTGTTTTCCTTTTTTTATTTTATTATCTATATATATATATATATATATATATAAGTTGGCCAACCATAAAAAATTACAATTGATATAATTATCTAAGACAAACTTTAGGCCTACATTGAAATAAGAGATATAGCCTAATCGATATATTGTAGGTTTAATTATGTGTACCTTTGTAAAGTTTAATCTAATTGTAATTATTTCT
Organism: Philaenus spumarius; assembly: GCA_018207615.1. Lineage (NCBI taxonomy): Eukaryota > Metazoa > Arthropoda > Insecta > Hemiptera > Aphrophoridae > Philaenus > Philaenus spumarius. The sequence goes on from JAGFPH010000984.1 coordinate 91,928, forward strand.
TTCTTTAATAAAAGGGTGGGTTCCTTTTTTTAAGATTAAAGAGAAGGGTTACGTTTTTCATATTTCTTTTATTTAACGTTTTTAAATATGCTGTGTTTTTTGATTTTAAGGGCGTATTAAATTTTGTTTATGTATATATATGTACACCTGCGTGTGTAATATAAATATTGTCTTAACTATAATAAACTACCGTTTATTATACTCTTAGTATTCATTTTGTGATATCCTGTAAATAGCTTACTCAGATGTTCTTTGCAGTTTAACTTAAGGTAAGGTCCCGAAATTATAGCATAAAATATTTAAATTTATTTATTATGTATGTAAAATCTTTGTTTCTGCCCAGTACGCATTCCTAAATCGTTTGTTCTCTATTTGGATGGTACAGTCTGTATGCATGTCTGTATGTCTGTATGTATACCAGGGCCGCTTTTCCGAATAGGCACGCTAGGCACGTGCCTAAGGGCGCAAAGGATTTGGAGCGCCAAATTTTGAATACGAAAAAACAAATAAAGAAGGCGGAAAATGATGCCGTAAGGTAACTGATAATTTATGAAGAAGAATGTTTAGGCCATGAAACTACTTACGGCTGCCGGTTGCCAGTCCGGGACACGGCGGGTCCATAGGTGGTGGATAATGGTAATACTCTCTGACTCGCCAACAAAATTAAAAGAATAGTAATGATAAGAGCCAACGGAAAGAGAGTTAAGCCTCGGCTACGATACGAGCGGTGGGCGGCGGGCGGCAGTAGCAGGTGCAAGCGGCGCACGAAAATTATCTAACTGATGGAGTTTCCTTGTTAAACACGGTTGGCTGGCTACGATACAAGCGGCGGATGTGCGTTGACTAACGCTCGCCGCTCAGGATCAAATCAGTTAGATAATTTTTCGACTGCCGCCCGACGCTCATGGATTTCTTTACTTTCAACAAACATATGCCATTGGTTAAAAAGACATAATTCAGTATTTTGTATACGTATACGTTCATGGCATACTAACGACCACTTATATACAAAATTTCAAGAAAATCCGACGGTAAACAAAAAAGATGCTAATTTTTGTGAGTATACTTTCGGAATTTTGTATTCGGTTCAAGGGTTTATTTATTCTTTAAACACCATGAATTATGGAATAAACAACACCAATGGATTAAAACTTTCTGTTATGGGACTACTTGCCATTGTTATTTTCACAGGAAGCATATATTAAAAAATTACTCCCTCCCCGGGTTACACCTGAATTTATGTTAAAGTCCAAATTTCAAGAAAATCCGACGGTAAACAAAAAAGATTCTAAATTTTGCAGTTATAATTTTGGAATTTGGCATTCTGTTATTTATTTTTTAAACCTCATAAAGGATTTAAACTTTCTGTTGTGGGACTGTTTAACATTGTTATTTTCACAGGAAGTATATATTTTTAAAATACTCTCTACCAGGGTTACACCTGAATTTCTGGACAAAAGTAAATATCACTTAAGTCTACGGTTAAAGATATAGTAGTCCTATATTGTGATTTTCCTATAAATACTGGTCTCTCACTAAGTATTTCCGTCAGCACTAGTTTCTCGAGTGACGTCATCTCGTTGACTGTGGGAATGTTGCCGCTTGTATCGTAGCCACGTCCGCCGATCAGGAAATTTGCTAGTAACGCTCGCCGCCCACCGCCCGCCGCTCACCGCTCGTATCGTAGCCGAGGCTTTAAGGGAAATTCCCTCCCGAACCAAAACTGGCAAATCAAGAACTCAAAAAGAAATGCTCTGCTGGGTTTTTTGGACCCCCTATTATTTGATTAGTATTCCATACCTCCCAGACCCTCCCCCCCCATATAAATCAGGTATGAGGGGCGCAATTGTTTGAAGTGCCTAGGGCGCTAGTGAGGTTAAAAACGGCCCTGATGTATACTAAGCTAGAGCGAAAACTATTCGATCGATTTCGAACAAATTTGCACCAAACATGTCAATTAGGCCTATATAGATGTACGAAAAGGTGTTTTGAAATATTTTAAAAGCAAACAACTTTTTGACCAAAAAACCCCCAAAAAATCAGTTATTACTCTAACGGTTTCGATAAAATTTGGCTTATTTGTAGCCCTTAATGTACCCTACCACATGCAGAAAACCGTATCTTTCTAAAAACTCTTGTTTAGCTAGTAATAATAATAATAACTGGTTTTTGGGGGTTGTTTGGCAAAAAAGGGGGTTGTTTTTCAAAAAATTTCATAACCTTTTTTCGTGCATCTATACAGGCCTAATAGACGTGTTTTGTGCAAATTTGTTCGAAATTGATCGAATCATTTTCTCTCTAGCTAATAATAATATTATTTACTAGTTAATCTCCTACTTTAATATCACCTCTCCTACCCCACCTACAATAAAATTATCAAGTCTGTTTAATGATTTAAATATGCTTGTGAGAAAGTATGTGCCAGTTCCTGGTGCCGTTTATTTTACAGTGTATAGTTACCAACCTTTAAAGTAGGCCACCTTCATTGAATTTAATTAATTAGTATTATTTTAAGTTAAGGAAAAAGGAAATAAATTCCATTTAAAAAAAACATAATTGTTTCTATTAACATTTTACGATACAGTTTAATATAAACATTAAATTCAATTTTGTAATCTATCTTATAGTTTAAAAATATCACCTGAGAATATAATGGGAGCCATGTTTTGTTACACTGGTTGGTAGGATAATTTAATATTTTGCTAATTATAATCAAATCAGCTGATTATTAATCAATAAAACATATGTTCTGTCGCTAGTTAGCTTAATGTTATCCTAATGGAAACTAACACATTTGTTACGTTCTTTTAATAAAATTCTAATGTAGTAATACTTTTCAAAAAAAGTAATGACGGTTAAAGGAGAATAAGAGTTTTAATTTAAAACAAAGTCTTTCACCTCAAACCAATATTAATAGCTAGAGGATTTTCGAATGAATTTACTTGTATTTTTACATTGACTCTTATAGTAGCAAAAATATTAACGTCGTAACGTCGTGATTTACTAAAGAGCAAATATTTGTATAAAAAATGAAAAGAACTTATGGAAGAGCTGCAGTTTAAGAGCTTTGATTTAAAAAAAAAAATCATTGAAGCAGACTGGTGCAAAGATAATGGTGTTTTGTGTGTTAAATATAAATTTAATGACCAGAGCTTTCAGTGATTCTATTTTATCTTAGGTTAGGTTAGATGGTTACACGAGCAATAAAATAAACATAACTCCTATACCTACTGGACTGCGGTTTAGACTCCAGGTGAGATTGACAGCAGGCTTTGAATGTCTGGATATACAAGTGGCTGTCAGTCTGTCTCCGACTCGGTACCTTGGTTTCATCCCTCTCAGTTCGGGTCTGGAGTCGGGAGCAACTAAAACATACTATGACAATCACTTATTTCGAAACATTTTTACTACTATCTCTGTGTGTAGTTACTACGCGTTAAGACTATGTTCAATTAATACCACGAATATATACTACTTTCATAATACGTCTTTTAGGTTGCTAATTCCGAAAATCGGAGTACCAATACCCATAAGTTCTGGCATCATCAATAAAAATTATATAATTAACAATATAAAATAGCTTAATGAAATGCCCTTATCAACTCCTATAAAAGCGAGTGTAAGGGTAGATAGTCCGTTCGTACATACGTGAGTAACATATAATATAACAGCTGATTTCACCCATCATCTGTAGTGTAGATTATAGTTTGGGGTTATGTTTGCAGATTCAATCATTATAATTTCTTATGAAGTTGATTTTTTTAATTATGAATTGTAGAACTAATGTATGCTATAATTAATACGTTATAATATTTGCTTTGAGGTTATAAACTTTATATATATATATAAAACCTTTTATCATCAAAATATTTGTTTATATAAATTTAAAGAAGAAATACTATTCTTTTGAATTCGAAACATTCGTACATCTTAGTACAACATATAAACATATTCGATTATTAATTTCTTCACTAAAATATTAGTAACTTCTAAATCATTTGATCTATCAATATGAAATAAAAAGCAATTAGAAGATGATACTGTTATCTTTCTTTAATTATTATATTATCGTACATAAATACGAAATTTTAACAAATAGTTTTATAATTCTTATAGTTGTACACATTTATGGAGTTAAAAATCCCCGTCAGCATAGTTACGTAGGCGTAGATAAGTAGGACTTAATGTTGTTTTTAAATAGTTTGTTTTTTAAATTATGTATTTCTGATGTGTATCTAATTAATTAATCAGCCTGTGTTTTCTCACGGGGGTTTACTAGTTTTGATCATAATTTGTATATTAGTGGGATAGTATTAAATTAAGCCAACATTTATTCTTAGGGGCAATCAAAGGGTTCGAAATCACTCCAGAGAAAATGAATGATAAAGCTTTTTTTGTAACTTTTGCAGTGGGTTTCGTATGTCATTGTAACGAAAGTCATTGTACATCTGAAAACAATACAGGAAAAACGACTCCTGAACTACCGTTGAGTGGTTAAAAAAAGTCTTAATTTAAGCGCACATGAAAACACGCGTTTTGTATATATTTTATGCATTTTATTTTAATTTATAACGACTAAGAGTTTAAAAAATGTAGCAAATTATTGTACCCTTTTATTGTAAATCCACCTCTAAACACACTGCTATAGTGAGGATACTGTATGACTCATTCTTCCCTCCGCAATCTGTACGAGATGAAGAGTTTGTCTGTGTGAGTCCTTTTGTGTTCTCACGCTGTCTTTTGTGATTCACATAATTCACAGTTGTTCCTTATGTTTAACTAGGAACTTTTTGCTTCGCTCACCAACCCAGGCGGTGACCCATGGCGTAGTTGGTTGCTTTGGTAACGACTGTAAACAAACCTGTGTTGCTAAGATTTTGATCCTAACAGCTGTTTTAGTTGTGGTTTTAGTCTGGTTCAGTTCTGGGAGTGAATTCCCGAATTTTTATGCTTTAAAATAAAAATTCTACAAAATCCTTTCTTAGTGTGCGTCTATGACCCTATAATAATACACCTTTCAATTTTCGTATTTGTGACTTAAGTAGTTCTTACTCCACGTTGATTCTATGCCAGTCAGTCAGGACAAAGAATCTTATACATATTGATATAGACACCGCCCCTGCTCGCTTCGCTTACCAACCTTGACCAGTGGCGAACCCAATGCAAATAGATTGATGTACATTCTGATATGTTTACGTAAATGGACTGAATGGTGACCTATACTATACATAGCTATTGTAAGACAGAGATTGAAATAGATTCGACCATCTCCTACAATTCTGATTGCGGCGTGAGTTGTAATTTCATCATCAATATTTAAATAATCAATAATCGACATTTCAAACAAATATAGATACTACCAACTAAAGGAAACAATATTACATGTTACACCAATGTTTTACTTATAATACAGTTTTAGTAGGCCTTTTGCTATCTTTTACCTAATCTAAAAAAAAACTGTTAGTTGAGAAGAATAAATACCTGATTATAAATTTGCCAAATTGGTTGCAAATAAACGTGTTTTGGTTCATTGTATGACTAACTTTATATTATATTAAGTTTTTTTTAACCCAAATCAACTGTTTTATTTATAATATGTAACAACAGATGTTTTAATTGAGTTATAATACAGTAAACATTTTTGTTTGTGTTTGCTTTTAGTTTGTTAATCTAACCTAATAAAGCTGTTGGTTGTAAAGTACAATAAACTGATTCTTAATTTGCTAAGTTGGTTGCTATGGTAATGAATATAAACAAACATTTTTTGATCCAAACAGCTGTTTCGACTAAATTTTCACTATTTTTACGCTTAAAAATAAAAATGTTCAAAATCCTTTCTTAATGTGCGTCAATGGCCCCTTAAAAAAACACTTCGTCTATGTTTGATATTAAATATGCATTGGTGTTTGATACGTCAAATACTTTTACAACATAACTTGTGACGTTTTATATTATTAAATAGCAAAGAGATGGTATTGTACTGTATAGTGACAGTACTAGGTTAACGTATTTAATATTCCCTTTGACAGCTTACCAACCACGTCCATGTCTCCCGACACTAGCGCCGTGTGGAAGGAAGGCTGATCAGCTGATATTTCACAGCTGTATCTACCTGACAGCATCAATGTGACGTTGCGGAGTGACAGCTGTTTGGCGTTGCTATTGTTCATCTGTCAAAATAAAAATAACTTCGTATAGTAAAATGTTGCGTTATCTTAAGTTTACTTTTGACTGAATAAGGAATTATTTATCTAGCAAGTAACATTTAGATTAAGTTATAAGAAACAAAATAAACAGAACTGAAGATGTAATAATTTATAAAATAATGTTTTATTTTTATACAAATATTCAAAGTAAAAGGAAGTTCAAAACTTTCGTTTTCAACACACACATGAACTATGTGCCCTCCATCAAGTTGCAGTTTAAAAATAGCTTTTTACTATCTAAGTTGTTTTTTTACCATGTAAGTTCTTTTTTTGCCATGCAAGTTGTTTTTTTTTGCCATGTCAGTTGGTTTTTACCTTGTAAGTTGGTTTTTTGAAATGTAAGTGGTTTTTTACCATGTCAGTTGGTTTTTAACAATGTAAGTTGTTGTTTTTGTACTAAGCTGTGAGTGATCAAACTAAATGACCGATTGGTTACCTGGATATCCAGGTCTGCAACTCCTGGAATCGGGAACACTTTCATCGCAGGTCTCTCTCTCGGCGTGAACCTGTAAAACTCGTGCCTTCCCTTATACCATTTAACCGAGTACAACTTGTCACCCTCCAAGTCGAAATCACAATACAAGATGGCGGTCTGCCCTCGGAATACTGCTTCAGGGACTCTGGCACGGACGTTTCTCAGTCCGTTGGTAAAGTCCACTGTCAAGACAGATCAAGCACACTAGAGCATTCTACACTACATTAATTGCATATATTAATTAAATGTACTACATGCTGTGCGTAACTTGATTATTCGTCTTTTAAATTAACTGAGATTTCCTCCAAGATAAAGTTTAGTCAGGTTAATTAGTATAATAAATTAATAAAATAGATAATATAAACTACACTATAGGCACAATAATTATCTGATTTCACTCTGTCAATGTTGATAAAATAATGCTAGAAGACAATTAGATACCCGAATTATTGTCGATATACGGTGGTATTTAATAGCCTGTAAAACACGATATGGTATTTCCTTAGGTTTAGCGTGATGAAATTACTCGTTAAAATTAATTGGTATTGTTCAAACCATCGACATAATGGATTGTTCTCTAACCTCATCAGGTGGAGGTGTCTCTTCAGAGCGTTGTGTTCCGTCTCTTAACTGGAGAGTTAGTGTAGACCGACCAACAACCTCACTTCCGGCTTGCTAAGATCCAGTATTTTTCTGATTAGATGTCCATCCAGGCCATCAATGAAGTCGTATTCCTGTCTCTGACCTCTTGCCATTTCTCTCTACCTGTAAATGTGTTTTGATTGAACATTTATTATTACGCTTTCTTTCCATAGCCTGTTGATATTCCTATCATCGGTTCTGGGCCCATCTGTGGAGTACCAGCTACTCTTCTTGCAAGTTGATCTACTATTTCATTTCCTTCTACTCCTTCAAGTCCTGGGAACCAAACAAGTCTTACTGGCCTACTGCTCGACAGCTGATCCAGCAGTAACTGCCATTCCCAGACGTAACTGAATTCTGAAGTTGTTCTTGAAGCCCTTATACCTGACTATCAGAGCATATTGTAACATCTGTGCTCGTGCTTCTGAGTCCAGTATTTGTTTTGCGCATGCAAGCATGGCTTAGACCATAGAGTATAGCCCCAGCGACACTGAGTATCTTCTCTGTGTGTACGGTCCTTTGTGCGTGTACATTCTTGCTCCTGTGCCTTAGTCTGTTTTGGACCAGTCTGTAAACTGTTTTCGTAAATGTTCACAACTTTTTAAAGTGACAAATTTATTGAAGTATTATTGGCGCACCTCGTCCAAAAATGTGTTTGTATAGTATATTTTTTGTTGTTGTGAAACGCTCTTAATGCTAAACGCTCCTAATGTGAAACGCTTCTAAAGTGAAACGCTCTATTCCATCAGTTTGAAAAAATGTTTGGTCTTTCCGAGATTCGAACCAGCAGAGTCCATCCCCATAGACTAGCTTTAGCCGATTAGGCCACAATCGCATAGCTAATTTAGTATTTATTTTTATTTGAGTTGGGTATATAAGTGTAACAGATTGTCCTACATCATAGGCTTAATCTGTTAATGTTAATACAATGTTTAGTTTAAAATTAGTAATACCTCTGAAATGGACAGTGTGCTTCGTCATTTCGTAAGTTCTGTCAGTTAATAAAAAGTTTACACTTCCCCCGTGAGGTCTTAAACACAATTATTACTCTTTTTGTTTTTACTTTCTCCCCCTTATACGTAGTATATGGAGAAAGTATTGATTTCGTCCAAATTTTCGAATTTGAATTTTTAGTGGAATTATCTGTTTTGGTGCTCCTTGAACCCCAAAAAGTTGTTCAGTTGAATTATATGTGTTGGTGCTCTCTGAACCCAAAATATTTTTACTGGAATTATTTGTTTTGGTGTTCCCTGAACCCAAAAAAGTGTTTTTTTTTTGTGATGTCTGTCCGTGTGTCTGTTAGGATGTGTACCGAGCTGGAGACCATACCAACAATCCGATTTTGATGAAATTTAGTATGTAGGTGTAGTTCTGGAATATCTCCAGGCAACTTTTTCATATTTTCAAATTTTTGATTTTTTATAGGTTTTATCCCCCAAAAATGGCAAAAAACGAGAAAAATCTAAATTTCTCAAAAACGGCTCTAACGATTTTGATAAAATTTTGCTTATTTGTAGCCGTTAATGTACCCTACCGTATGCAAAAAACCGCATCTTTTCAAAAATTCTCCTTTAGGTAATAATAATAATAACTGATTTTTGGGGGTTTTTGGCCAAAAAAGGGGTTGCTTTTCAAAAAATTTCAAAACCGTTTTTCGTGCATCTATATAGGCCTTAGAATTGACATGTTTGGTGCAAATTTGTTCGGAATCGATCTAATACTTTTAATAATAATATTATTATTATTATTATTATATAATAACATAATATGGATGTGTGTTTACATGCATCTAATATTTTCCATGGTATGTCCTACTTTTGCAATTCTAAAATCGCCTCCTATACTACTCTTGGGAAGGTATAAAGTTTCAACTGGGAGAAAGTTTGTGGCAGTTATCTGGTACCGTTTATTGTTTTACAAAATATCTTCTTTTTTTTATTTGAATTTCTTTAGTTTCCAGAGATGGAGTAAATTATGATTAATTAACAACATAATCAAAGTGACTTCCTTATTTCTTTCTAAAAAAAAATGTAGCTAAGTGCTGAAAATAAAACTTTCCGAAAACTATCAAAAATGAAACAGATGCAATAAAAATAAATGTATTCTTCAGTACGCCCCAGATACATATCATCTTCCTCCTAAAAAAATTTCTTTCAAACTTTCAAATATTGTTTGTCCTGACTAATATTTTACCAAATCCTGTTCACATATTTAGCCTTGGCGATTCCAGTCCTGCTTCCACATTCCACTGAGTTGTTTTCCCAGTCTAAGGTTTCATTCCTCAAATCAATGTTCCAATCAACGAAAAAAGGAAGTGCTTCATGTATACCAAATTTGATTATATTCTAAAATTATTGAATGTAAAATTAACAAACCAATTATTAACTTAACTACTATCCTTCGTTCGATTATTTTTGACAGTATAGTATTATTCGCTAATAGCGAATGAAAAGGACTACAAAAAAAGATGTCTTGAATTATTTTTTAAATGTACTGTTTTTAAGTTATTCAGTTTTGAAATTTTCAAACAGTCGCTTTTTAAACGGATGATTGGATACAATCGCTTATTTTCCTTAAGATAGATCAAAAGTTTCAACTTTATGTCAAGTTTGAACTCAATCGGTCAAACCGTTCTCTAGGTATGCATTTTTTTTAACACATACAGACAGACAGACAGACGAAAAAGTAAGCATCATAGACCCTTATTTATGTTGTGAAATAATTATGTTTGTCTCGATCCCATAAATAAATTCACAAAATCGGTCCAGAGAGTTCGGGGACACTTTGTGTAAAATATTTTTAACTTCGGTTTATAATAAAGGTTCAAAGGAACCATCACAATTAAGGCCTATTATAAAACAAAAACTTAACCTAAATATTAGAGATCCAAGTATAGAATCAAGCATTAAATAATTAGAGGCATTCGGCCATTGTATTAACGGCGGTGTATTGTCTCAGAACCTGTATTGCCATTTGTACGAATAACATGCACAGGTTACTTAACAATAATTCCTACCTAAAATACTGCACCACAACCAAAACGTAACTGCCGACAGCATTGTATTGCAGAGATCACGTCTTGTTTACTCCTTCATCCTTAGTTCTTTCCTCTTCACATTTGTTTGGGCGATGTATTGTTTCTCGAAGATTATCGACAGTAAAGTGTTCCACACATCGTATCCAAGTTGTAATACATCACAGTTAAACGTCTTCATTGCAAAGTGTCGCGACCTGGAAACAAATCATAAACATGAGTTTCACAAAGTGCTCTGGAACGTACAAGACGTCCAATATACTGACTTGGAAAATCAAAACGTTGTACGGTTATATTTATATGACGTAGACAAATGCAGTATGTCACTTTGAAAAAAGATTGAAATTTGCATTCGTTCTTTCTGTTTTTGTTAAAAACTTCATATCTTTATTGGAGCCCAAATAAAGTCAATTTCAATTCAATTCGCTCTTTCTTTTTTTTTTATTCTGCCAGTTTCTCACTATTTCTATATCTCTCTTTCTTTCTTTCTCAATCTTTTTTAATCTCCCTATCTTTTACTCACTTTTTCTACCACTCTCATTCTTTATTTGTCTTTCTTACTCTGTCTATCTCTCTCTTTCTTTTACTTTTCTCATTTTTTAAATCTTTGTATCTGTTCTTTTTAAATTTTACTTTTTGTTTTACCTCTCTTTCTCCACCTCTTACTATATCTCCCTTTCTTTTGTTCTTCCATTCTTTATCATTTCTTGCTATCTTGCTTTCTATATTTTTTCTTTGTTTTTGTTTCTCTTTATCTCATTCTTGCTCTCTCTCTTTATCTCTCCCACTCTCATCCTTTCTATCTTTCTTGTTCTCCCCCTTACACCTCCTTCCTTTTTCTCTCTCTTTTCATCTCTTCTCTATCTCTTTCTTTTTGTATTTCTCTATTTTTCTTTCTCTCTCTTTTTTATTCTCTCTTTCTTCGTCTCTTACTATCTCTCTGTTTCTGCTATGTTCTAGTTCTTCATCCTTTCTTTCCACCGTTCTTTCTCTACTTTCTCTTTTTCTCCTCTATTTCTTTCTCTGTCTCGCTCTCTCTTTCTTTTTTTCTCTCTCTCATTCTCCCCTTCTCTCTTTATCTCTTTCTCTCTCTTTTTTGTCTTTCCCTTTCTCTCTTCTTTTTCATTTTTGTATCTTTTTTCTTTCTATTTTAAATTCTCTGTCTTTTCTTTTGTCTTGTCTTTCTTTGTTTTACTCTCTCTCTTTTTCATCTCTCTCTCTAATTTTGTTTTCTTCCTTTATATATATCTCTTCCCCCCCTCTCTCTCCCCCTTTTCTTTTCTCTCTCTCTTTTCTTTCACTTTTAAATTCTGTCTTTCTCTCTCCCGATACTCTGATCTGACTTTTTGTTTTAGTCAGACACGTCAATAAATTCGTTCCTTAATCCATTAATTACTTTACAATCAACAATGGTTAAATCAATCATGTTTTTTAAGATTAAAAAACGTTACTTAAAAAAAAAGGAACACTAACGAATTGTCGCTACATCTACTTCAGCTTTTTATAAACCCATTATCTTACTTGGTACTTGCGATCGCAAAGATGTCGCTATAGTTATATCACAAACCTGGATGTCTCGGGGGAAAGTTGATATTTTAATATTCTAATTAAAGGCAGTTCAGGTTAAAAGCTTACTTAGTAGGGCTGATAGAATTTCTTAAAATATTAAATACAACGTCTCTGTTTCTGCACTTACATAATATTATTTCTAGTATAATATTCAAGAAAGGTTTTAATATAATAGTCGCAGAGAGATGTATTTGCAAAATACTATTTTGGTGGAATTAAAATTTCTAAAACTGTCGTTGAAATTAATTAATTTTTTTACTAAATATTATATGATTTTACTATGCATTGTGTACTGAAGATACTCCCAATACGGGGGTTGGCGTGCGAAGCACGCAATGCTTTGTGTGTTGAAAATACTCCCAATACACGGAATGGCGTGCGAAGCATTTTGCAGCTATTACGCACCGTCGTGAGTAGACCTATTTCCCAAATGGTTGAAACCCTAAAACATAGGTCTATAAACTTAATTTTGGAAATTTGCTCAACTCACGTCAGCGGTTCAGCTGCGAGGTCGAATTATTATTATTACCTAACCGGACTCGTGTGAATATTTCGAAAGTTAGGAGTATAACTTACCTGATTTAATACGTTGATTTAGTTCAGCTAATTACGTTTATTTATTTACATTGGTGTGTAAACAACAGTTTATAACACTTGCATACGGAATGTAAACAATCGTATTAACAGCTGTCATGTTAGTTTAACAGATTTTTAATAGATGGCGTCTTTCATTAGGAACCATATGAAGTAAAATATAAAACTTTTTACTTTCTCCACCCTATACGTAGTATATGGAGAAAGTATTGTATTATATTCGAATTATAATTTTTAGTGGAATTATCTGTTTTGGTGCTCCCTGAACCCCCAAAAAATGTTTAGTGGAACTATCTGTGTTGGTGCTTCCTGAACCAAAAAATATTTTTACTGGAATTATTTGTTTTGGTGCTCCCTGAACCCAAAAAAGTGTTTTTTTTTTGGTGATGTCCATCCGTGTGTCTGTAAGGATGTGTACAGACCATACCAACCGTCCGATTTTGATGAAATTTGGTATGTAGGTGTAGTTCTGCAATATCTCCAGGCGTTTTTTTTTCATTTTTTCAAATTTTTGATTTTTAAGGGGTTTTACCCCCCAAAAATAACAAAATACGAGAAACATCCAAATTTCTCAAAAACGGCTCTAACGATTTTGATAAAATTTGGCTTATTTGTAGCTTTTAATGTACCCTACCATATTCAAAAATCGCATCTTTCTAAAAGTTCTCATTTATGTAATAATAACAATAATAACTTATTTTTGGGGTTTTTTGGCCAAAAAGGGGGTTGTTTTTAAAAAAAATATACAATCTATAATTGACATGTTTGGTGCAAATTTGTTCGAAATCGATCGAATAGTTTAAATAATAATAATAATATAATATAATACGGATGTGTGTTACATGCATTTTCCATGGTAACATTTTCCTATTTTGCAATTGTAAATAACCACCATGCTACTCATGGGAAGGTATACAGTTTCAACTAGGAGAAGGTATCTGGCAGTTATCTGGTACCGTTTATTTTAATCAATTTTTGTAACGAAAACATGAATTTTAAGCTGTTTGTCTGTTTTTTTGTCAATAGCGGGGAACATAAGCTTTAAAATGCTGCATGAATAAATTAGTTTTGATGGCGAATTAAATTAAATATCTCTTAGCGGCAAAAAACGCCTTTGAGAAATAATATATAAGGGTAAGTCTTTGTAATATTGGTATTTTCCAATATATTATCAACGACAGTCAATATAGTATATACAATAATATATATTGTACTTTATTATGTCCTTTATTTTTCTTATTTAAATAACGTGAGAGTATCAAACAGCTATAATTATAAAACCACGTACTTTATTTTGGCATACAATGAATCAGCTGGCAACATAACAGTCATGTAACAGCTGATTTCGACCATAAATCTTTCAAAAAACTTGTAAGTAAATATTTAAAAGAGTTTAAGGTTATGTTTCAACGAGTTTGTAGTTTGTGTTGATATTTTAAGGGGGTAGGGGCACCTGGCGATGCCAATGCAAACAGACTATTCTATACTGCGATATTTTCACGAAAGTTACGACTGAGCCGTGACAAAATAAATACATAGTTAATGTAAGACAGAGAACGGAACAAGCACGACCAACCACAATAATTCCAATAGCGGCGTGCGTTGTAACTTCACCAGCTGTATCTAAATAATCAACATTTCAAAGAAATTTTGTTATTACCAAAT
>JAGFPH010000984.1:106122-122650 GCA_018207615.1 Philaenus spumarius
ACTGTAGTTGCGAAGAATGATTACCTGATTATAAATTTTCCAAATTGGTTGCAAATAAACGTGTTTTGCTTCGTCGAAGGCGTAACCTAAAATTATGTTAAGTTTTGATCCAAATCAGCTGTTTTGTTTATAATACGTAACAACAGATGTTTGAATTGAAATACAATAAGTTTTTCTCGTTGATATTTGTTTGTGTTTACTTTTAGTTTGTTAACATAACCTAAATCAGCTGTTGGTTGTGAGTAATAATAAATTGAATCCAAATTGGCCAAGTTGGTGACTATGTTAATGAATGTAAATAAACGTGTGTTGCTAAACGTTGAACAGCTGTTTTATCTGTTATAGGGCTGGGAGAAAACCAAAGAATGTTCACTATCTTGACGCTTTAAAATGAAAATTTTACAAAATCGTTTCTTCGTGTGCGTCCATGACCCCATAACAATATACCTTTAAATTTGCATCTTAAGTAATTTTTGCTCTACGTTGATTCTATATATAGAGCTTATAGTAAGTACAGTAATGCATATTTGCAACAGCTGAATAGAAATAATAATTTAACACCAAACCTTGCCAAGATACTTTAATCCTATGTTACAACGAATGCTTAAAACCTTTGAGTAGAGATATTCAGTAATTAATTATTTCCTTTGCAAAGGATTAGAGCGGAAAGTAAACAGCAAGAGAAGTTAGCACAATTAATAATGAATATGACTATACAGATCTTCTGTGACGTCACGTCCCATGCAAGATAAGGTAGTTACACTTTGAGCTAACTGTTGAGTGAAGGGAGGAAATGTTTCCTATTTATACTTTACTAGCTGGCCCAATCCGGCTTTGCACGAATAGACAAATCAAAGTTAAATGTATATTAACAAAAAATTTGTAATGTTGATAAATATATTACACTATGTATTTCTTATGGGGATTTTTAGTAACTTAGTCCCCCCAAACCTCCCGTAAAATTTCGTATTTTTTTAAACCCTTTCTTAGCGAGCACCTAGAGCCCTAGAGGAAGCTACATACCAAATTTCATTCCAATCCGTTCAGTGGTTTTTTTATTAACCTTGATCCCTCTTTGTAAACCACCCCTAAAATTTAGAATTTTTTGACAACCTTTCTTAGCGAGCACCTATGGCCATAGGAGAAGCTACATACTCAATTTCGTTCCAATCCATTCAGTGGTTTTGGAGAAATCGTGATTTAGTAACTTTGACCCCCCCCCCCCAACCCCCTTAAGATTTAAAATTTTTTGAAACCCTTTCTTATCAGCACCTACAGCCCTAGAGGAAGCTACATACCAAATTTAATTCCAGTCCGTTGAGTAGTTTTAGAGAAATCGTGTTTTAGTAACTTTGACCCCCCAAACCCCCCATAAAATTTCGAATTTTTTGAAAACCTTTCTTAGTTTGCACCTATGCCCCTAGAGGAAGCTACATACCAAATTTCGTTCCAGTCCGTTCTGTAGTTTTTGAGAAATCAGTGAG
Organism: Philaenus spumarius; assembly: GCA_018207615.1. Lineage (NCBI taxonomy): Eukaryota > Metazoa > Arthropoda > Insecta > Hemiptera > Aphrophoridae > Philaenus > Philaenus spumarius. The sequence goes on from JAGFPH010000984.1 coordinate 107,607, forward strand.
ATTTGTGAGTCAGAGATCAGTGAGTCAGTGAATTTGATATATATATCAACTTGTATTTATGAAATAAGGCTTTGTTTTGCCAAAAGGTCCAATAGGACATTTTTCAGTTAATATCAGTATATACAAAAACGATATTACTTTACTATTAGAATACTTACAAGACTTATTCGTGGTACAGTTCTGTAATTTGTTCTTTTAATTTTAACTGCATTATCGTAAAACGTTGCAATACAGTAACATATTTTTTTTTTAATATACAGAAAAATAAAATATTAACAATCTGAAATGTTTAGATTTAACTTTTTTATTTAAAAACATATACAGAAAAACTTATACAACTTACAAAAGACTAAATCGCTTAAAATTTTATTACTTTACAAATGTCATTATTGTAATTAGCCCAGTCAAATGTTACACAAAATATGCGTGAACTTACATTAAATGGAGTATTAATTATTTTTGGAGAGGTGTTTCGGACCATTACTAGGACTATAAATCCAGATTTGCAACCCTCAGCAACCTGTTCTCCTTGAATGGCGTTCGAAAAACTGTGATTTTTTCGGTTTTTGTAAAATATCTTCTAAACTATGAGTTTTGTGGGAAAATGTGTTCTGATATTCTCAAAATTATATTAAATTGTCTACAAAATAAGATCAAAACCGTTCTTGTAAGTTAAATAGTTACGGAGATACGGCTTTTCAAAGATTGACCTTTTTTACAAAAAGTTAAAATTCTAAGTTGTTTATATGTTTTGAGATGGATACCGGCAAAATAACACATCCTACAGAAAAGTCAAGAATATGGAAGTTACAGGGAATTCTATAAGCTTTAATTTGAGCTAAAGCTGGTCCTTGTAGCTCAGATAGTCTTGTCGGAAATGACAAAAAACTAAAAGGTGGAAAAATGCTGTTTTTAGTTGAAAGTTGAGTAAATCGTTTATGGGTTAATTCACCTTAAATAATGGGTTTTTCATAACATGTTAGCGGAAAATGTTGTATAAACAAGATGAGAAACCCAAAATAAGTCTTTGTCGTACGACAGTTGAATTGTTGAAACGTTGATGTATCACACAATGGGTGTTCCCATTTAAACTATTTGAGTTACAACCCCTTGGAAACCAAAATTTCAATCAGCCGCCATTTTGGATACAAGTGTCGTAGAAAATTTTTATTTATGCAGTTTTTCTCGTTTTAAAGAGACTTTTAAGATGATGTATCACACAATGGGTGTTCCTATTTAAACTATTTGAGTTACAACCCCTTGGCCACCCCCTGAGAAGGGGTTGAAATTCAGTTGTCTGTCAAAAGGTAGAGTATATGACCAATAACTTATCCTGAAAGTTACAGTATTACATCTATAACAATTTCCAATTTATTGAGGTGTTCCCATACATATGGACCACCCTGTATGTATTTTCCACAAACTTGATATGAAAAAAAGAAACATTAATTCAGGTGTTGGTGGAGGAAACGAAATTCTTCAACTTTCAACTAAAAAAACAGGTTTTTCGTTTTGATATTTGTATTTTCTGACGAGACCATATGAACTATAAGGACCTGCTTTAGATCGAATTAAAGCTTATTGAATTCCCTATAACATCCATGCTCTTGACTTTTCTGTAAGATGTGTCATTTTGGCGATATTCATCTCGAAACATATAAAAAACTTATAATTTTAACGTTTTGGAAAAAAAGGGTTAATCTTTGAAAAGCCGTATTTAACTTACTAAAACTATTTTTATTTTATTTTGTAGAAAATTTAATATACTCCTTAAAAGCTAAGAACACATTTTTCCACAAAACGCATGGTTTAGGAGATATTTTACAAAAACCGAAAAAATTTCGATAAAATAACAGTTTTTCGACCGCCATTCTGCGAGCACAGGTTTTTGAGGGTTGCAAATTTGGATTTGTAGTCCCAGTAATGGTCCGAAACACCTCTCCAAAAATCATTAATGCTAAATTTAATGTAAGTTCTGATGTAACATTTGACTGGGCTAAATACTTATTATTACTATGAAAATACAACTGTCTTATTTAAAAAAAAATAGTATACAAAAAAAAACTTTTTTGATTTTTGTAATAATAGTAACACGTGTTTGAATTATGATTTAGTAAGCCTTTTATCCTTGTTTGTGTTTGCTATTACCTAACCTAAGAAAACAGTATATTAATTACCTGATTCAAAATTTGCCAATTTGGTGGGAATGGTAATACATATACATGGTCTTCAGTGTATGCCTAACCTAAAATTGTGTTTCAATTTGTGTTCTAACTGATCCAAATCAGCTGTTTTATCTGTAATATGTAACAACAGATGTCGGATACTTTGTTTATTTTTTGCATTATTGTACTTTTAAGAATTTGTCCTAATTTACCCTTTTGGCAGCAACAAAATTAAAGGACTTGTTATTCTTCCTTCCGTTTTTGATAGTAAAGTAAACATTACAATACTCCTTTCAAGCATAAATTAGTAAAAACAAGCTCAAAAACTGTGTTTTTTTAATATAGGCCTACAGAAAATAAAATAAACAATCTGAAAATGTTGAGATTTAACTTTTTTTTATTTAAAAACATATACAGAAAAACTTATACAACTTACAAAAAACTAAATCGCTTTAAATTTTATTATATTAAAAATGTCATTATTATAACTATGAAAATAGAACTGTATAATTTTTTTTAAATAGTATAAAAAAACTTGTTTAACAAACATATTCTTCCACGCACCTGAACCGCTGACGTGAGCTGAGCGAATTTCCAAAATTAAGTTTATGTGTTTTAGGATTTCAAACAACTATTTGGGAAACTGGTCTACTCACGAAGGCGCTAACTTCATTTGCCTGCGACTACAAAATATATAATAAGGAGAAATTTTTCCACTTCGGCTTCCAAACAAGTTTAATTCTAGTACGAGAAATCTCAAAAATATTTTACTTCCAGCGAACTCGTGCTTCCTACTGTTGCGTTATTTGACTAACGACGACTTAGAACACCAACGTGTGTAATAAATTTGAACCAAATCGGACGTAAAATGCGGCAATTAGAGTGCGAACATTTATACGCGTGCAGTTTTCAATGACACTCGAAAACAATGATCGGTGCTCATTTACTACTCCCGATCTTAGGTCTCACCATAAGAGTCACTGCCATAGCTCATCTCTTTAATATTAAAATTTGCTAAAAACAAAATCACTTTTAATTATTAGGGTACTGGGGGTCGTATCTGCCTACCCTACGCGTTTTCACCAATCACAATTATATCGGTTTTGTGATTATTTGACACATCTAAAACCTATTACTCTCTACTTACATTATGTAACTATACCGATTTAACATTTTCATTAATTATTTACGTAAACGTATTTAATCAAGATTATTTGAAGAATCAACTATGTTTTCCTTTTATTCTATTATGTGAATGCCCACTCTCTCGTTTGCTCTTAATACTATACTGAATTTAGTTTTCAGATATTATTTTAGAAATTTAATTTACACGGAAAATTAGAAACACCAAAGAAACAAAATTATGTAAAACAAAATTTTACTTTCCCTAGTCACCATAATCAACACCATACCATAAAGTTATTTCTCAAGTTCACTTTTCTTTAAAGAAATCGATTACTTACCTTATTTTTAACACACACACTGATTTACATTAAAAACAATTTATAAGGAAGCTTATAACTGACTAAACACTTATTTCCACAGATTTTCCGAACTTATGAACTAACTTAACAAAACCCCACATTGATATCAGGTTACTTCACAATACGTCAACCAATAGGCAAACAAGGAGCACACGATGTTAACCACTGCCGCGTTGATACTGGAGCGAAGCACTTCTTGTAGTAAACCCTTTCTGTTGGAACATGCGCAGTCGAGACAGAAAGAGAGGGAATATCAAAGTTATTGTTGGTAACTAGGCTTCGCACACAGCTGGTGGCTGTATTTGTTAATTTGCGCAAAGTGTGAATTATTAGGAGTACACGTTAAATAAATAGCGTCGATGTTATAGTGTTATACAATATGTAAATAGTGTTTTTCGTTTGTTTGGTATTGTGTTGGGATTTTTTGTATCGCCATCGAAATTGTGTTGTGTTTTGTTACTAAACGGTTTTTTGTTCGTAAGTTATATAATGCCTTTTTATATATATAAACTATATAACAAGAAACAAATATTTGCTTTTTTTAAGAGGGACAACTAATACCCAGTTGTTACAACCAACTAATATAAAATCGAGTGTACGGTACGTCGTACGTGCGTAACAATACAATATAACAGCTGATTTCACACATCATCCGCTATGTAATACTTTAACAAAACCTAGCGTAGATAATACTTTTGGGTTATATTTACAACTTCAATCGATAAGTTGAATCAGTCTTTTGAAGTTGATTTTCCTTTATATAAGTTATAAAACTAAAGTAGACTATAATAATTTAAAAGATTTGCTTTGAGGTTATGAAATAAATATAAATACTACCTTTTATCATCAATATATTATATTCATTTAAGGAAATTAAAAAAAGATATTCCCGTTCCTCTAACTTCGGAAACATTCGTATATCTTCATATAACATCCTTGTATATTATTTCTCAAAGGTGTTTTTATGTGGCAATGTCATATCTACCTTAATTCGTCATCAAAATTAATGATTCAATCATAATTTAAAGCTTATGTTCCCCGCTATCGACGAAAAATAGACGAACAGCTTAAAACTAATGTTTTCGTTACAAACATTTATTAAAAAACTTTCATACGATAGTTCATATGGTTAATAATGAAAGGCGTCATCTATTAACGATGTTTAACTAGCATGACATTTACATTTTATATGCAAGAGTAATCTATTATGTAAATCTATCAAATTAAATCAACGTAAAGCATTAGATCTATACAACTGTTATTTATAAACCAACGTAAATAAATAAATGTAATTAACTGAATTAACTCCAACTAGCGAAATATTCGCACAGGTCAGCTAGTATAAACATATTCGATTATTAATTTGACTTTCTCACTATACTATAGTATAGAGAAAGTATAGTGATCGCAAAAAAAATCGATGTTGAGATTTTTGTGGAAATATCCGTTTTGGGACCCTCCAAAAAAGTGGTTTTTACAAAATGTCTGTCTGTATGTGTGTATGTCCGTATGTATTTATGTCTGTATGTATACAAAGCTAGAGCGAAAACTATTCCATAGATTTCGAACAAATTTTCTGCAGACATATCAAGTAGGCCTGTATAGATGCACGAAAAACGGTTTTGAAAAATTTTGAGAAACAACCTCCGTTTTGGCAAAAAAACCCAAAAAATCTGTTATTATTTTTTTATAAAAAAATGGCTCTAACGATTTTGATAAAATTTTTCTTATTTGTAGCCTTTAATTTACCCTACCATATGCAAAAAAAACCCACATCTTTCTAAAAATTCTGGTGTAGCTAATAATAATAATAACTGTTTTTGGGGTTTTTTGGCCATAAAGGGGGTTGTTTTTCAAAATTTTTCAAAACCTTTTTTCGTGCATCTATAATAGGCCTAATTGACGTGTTTGGTACAAATTTGTTCGAAATCGATCGAATAGTTTTATCTCTAGCTAATAATAATAATAATATTTATTAGTTAATCTCCTAGTTTAATATCGCCTCTTCTACCCCTCCTACAATAATGAAGTCACTGTGAATCTGTTTAATTATTTAAATATGTTTGTGAGAAAGTATGTGCCAGTTTCTCGTACCGTTTATTTTCATTGTGATATTAATAACTTCTTAATCATTTGATATTATAATATGAGAGTCATATCTAAATTTTACAAAATTTGACTATTTTATAGTATTTAAATCATTTAAACTATTTGATATGTCAGTGTGAAATAAAATTCTATAAAAAAATATTTATTTTATTTTATATTCTTGATATATAATAATATATTATGTAAATAACACATTTTAACAAATAGGCCTACAGTTAGTAATCCTTATTATTGTACACATTTACCACAGAATATTAGGTAGGCAAAGTCTGTTGTTTTAAATTGTATATTTCTGAAGTGTACCAATAAATTAATTTGAGTTTCATATTTTTCACGGGCTTACTAGTTCCATACATAAAGCAAGCAACAACTAAATTTGGCGGAACTAAATACAGACCACTCTCCGCCCGTCCAGTTTCATTTACTTTTTGTTTGTTAACCAAGCAACTGTTCACAGTTGTAATAAGTACTAGGGACTCTGCCCCTGGACGCTTCGCTCGCAGTTGGAAAATTCGCTAAAGAATCTCGTTAATCTTTGGCTCGTTTGTACATTGGTTTGTAAAATTATGAAACCAGGCTTAAATAAATTAACAGTAATTACAAGATTAATTATAACCTCAAATACATGCTTTAGAAACGTGAGAGGCTTTCATTACGATTTTAGTCCTAGTTCTACTATCTTCTGTCAACTAAAGTTTTAAAACCAGGCCTAAATATACAGTAGTAAACATAAACTATGTTTCAGAAATGAGCCAGGCCTATATTACAAAATTGACTATTAGAATTTATAAATTTTTGCCAAGTTTACTATTTTTTGACAAAATAAATTGTAAAATCAGGAACAATCACATATATTATTTCTCAAGGCCATTTTTTTGTCGGTACGCCATAACGTCCTTAATACATCATCAAATTCCATGAATGAGGCATCATTTTAAAGCTTTCCTTAACCGCTACAGCGGAAAAATATACAAAATACAATTATACAATACGCACTATACGATACTAAATATACGATGTGTACTTTAATTAAGTGGGATTTAAGTCAGTTTAAATGCGAATGTTTCGCACGGGTCAGCTAGTTTATTCTAATTCTAACGTGCTAAAACAGTATAAATTAGATAGTTTTTTTAACAGTAATTAAAAACTATCCAATGAACAGCTGATTTTGGATAATACTCAATCTCAGTTCTATTCCACTCTATTTCCAAAGTGCCAAAACAGTATAATTGGCTTGCTTATAAACAGCTGTTTTGATCGCTTTATTTACCATATCGTTGTTATTTTGTAACAAACATGGCAACCCATAAGACCCTATGTTAAAATTTTTCAACTTTTAAATTAGATTTTCTCGAAAAATTGCGTTTTTACACGAATACAACTATATGGGTGTACTTAAAAATCAAAACTACACCTAAATACAAAATTTCTTTGAATTCGTTAGAGCAGTTTTCGAGATCCGCGTCAGATACAAAGATCCAAGAATTTCTCATTTAAAGTAATATGTTTATGTATGTATTTTGTACCAGTCTTAGAAAAAGACGAATAAATTAAATCGGAAGCTATACTGGGCCACATAGACTGGACATGTTCAAAGACTTACCTTTAAAACAAAAATCACCAAACTGCAGAAATGTCTCAGCTGATCACTTACAAAAATATTATTATACTTTGAGGTTAACTCAATAAAGGAAAAGCTAGATTAAATTTAGGTTTATTAACCAAATTATACAAAAAAAATATTCTATGCCCTTAGTTATAAAAATGAAAAAAATTACATGCCCTTAAGTACAAAAAAAAAATAAAATGACAAAGGTTAGATTACAAAATATAATTTAAGTTGCATTTAAAAGTTCCCTCCCCAAAATTAAAAAAAAAAATCAAAAACCCTCCCCATTAATAATGATTACAAAGTCTATACAAAATTATTAATTAGACAAAATTACAAAGATTTGACATATAGTACCATGGATTTATTAATAAGTAACATTTATGTCGTTGGCCAACTGTAAAGCTATGTATAATTAAATAATTAAAAAAAAATAAAGCATTAAATGAAATTGTGAGACGTCTCTCTATAATAAAAAAAAATGTATATAATTTTTAAAAGAGTCCTTTAAGGACTGAGGTTCGAAAATTGCTATAGCTGCTCCTCCCAAGATTATTAATTATAAAAGACATAAATTAAATATTATTCATTTGTTACAAGACACAAAACAGTACACAGCCTATTCAAAAAAAAGTTTCTTACAAAGTTTACTGCAGATTTTAGAAAATATTGTATTTTTGGTTCATAGCTATTTTAAAAAAGAAGGCACTGTCGCAGAAAATAACCATTAAAGTTGCATGTTGTAGTTGCATTTTGAAGAAAACATGATGTTGTAGTTGCATTTAGTAGCAGAAAATATGGGTAGTATTTGCACCAGTTAAACACTGCATATAAAAACAAAATACATGTTTTTTAGAATTAAGGTAGGCTTTAAAACCAAGCATAGTGAAAAGCTTTTAGGTTAAAAGTTTGCCTTTATAATATTTTTGATAATAGGTGACAAGCAGGTATTTTAAAATAAAAATTTTAATTGTTAATAGAAGACTTAACCAAAGTTAACTTGTCATGTTACTTTAACTGTTGCTACATGTCTAGGGACCACATGGTAAACCTTTAAAATGCTTATTGGTTATAGGCTCAATAAAATATCAGAGATATCGCTATTCAAACGATAGGTTTTCCTTTTTTAAAGTCCTTATTTGTTAAAGATTACACAGCTTTAAATTTGTATAAAAATTATATAATTTGCCTAAACTAGGCTTTAGTTTGAAAATAGGCTAGTTACATAAAAATATAATATTTAGGCTGTACTGAAGGTATTTAAAGAAGAAAATTGAATTACACAGATATTAAGTTATACTTTAAGAGTTTGAAATATTATTTACAAAATTAAAGTAGACTTAAATTCACATAGTAGCAAACTTACAAGTAAAGTTTTATAACAAAGCCAACGTTAAATAGGATGACAGCAAAAGACATTTCAATTTGGTAAACATAAATTCACATACCTGGTATTTAGTAGAATAAGACTTAAAATAATGACATAATAATTACTAACGCACAGTCGTTAAACTCCCGACTAAGTCATTAGTCATTATAAAAAAAGAACGGCAAAAGACCAAACCATAACGTATGTGGAGTAGAACAAAACGGAAGGTAAAATGGCCGCGCTTCAACAGAGCTAACGTGCATGCCGAGTCTAAAGTTAGGTCACGTGATTTAACAGCTGGTCGATCTCAGATAAACCTTTGACGTTACAAATAGCAGTGTCTGTAGAGTGCTGCTTAGCTAGATAACGGGAACGACTAGAACGAGAAGAGACGAAAGCAGACTGCAGTGTCGGTAAGGCCGGACGCATTATTACAAACGTAATAATTTTCTTTAGTCAGTATAAAGCTGCCTTTTCAAGGCCGTCGCTGGCGAAAACATGGTCGGCAAGACTCAATTAATTTTGTAAAACTTACTCAAAATTGTGTTTTTTTAAATTTTTTATTAATAACTGTATGATGAAAAAACAAAAAATTAAACGAGTTTTGCAGTATATATATCGCAAATTAAACCAACTGTAAACTTCATTTCAAACGTGAAAAATACTTACCCAAATATAAACATAAACAACATCCATAAGACATAAAACAATATTGACCCTAAACCTCAAACTTAATTTTAAATCTGAAAATACTTGGATAAATATAAATTTTTACTTTTTTATTTAACAAAGAACATTAAAGAAATATTAAACCCACACATAAGTATATATATATATTCAGACATAAAACTCAACAACTACAATTTGGTTGCAGAATTGCCTTGTCTGCTGATGTGCGCACAAATTGAGTCGTTACGAAAGGCAAAACGTTTGATTTTATAGTAAAGGCGCAGTCTGAATGCTAAACTGGTGTCAAATGATGGATTCGTATCTTACTGTAGTCAATTTGTAACCAATTTCTTGTTTATAGGTTTTCGATTTGGTTTTCTTTCCATCTTAGTACAGTAGGCTCACACCGATTCGATCTTCGGTATGCGCGGTGCAAGTGTTATTATTTTTTTTAATTAACAAAATTTTGTATGTGTCTTGCTTTGCTTAACAGGAAAAATTTTTGGGGCTGGGAGGGATGGTTAACAATTTCAAATGTAAATGTAGGTCATGTAATATACAATTTGAAATGCTTATTAAAAGAGAAACAGTACGGTGCAAATAGGAGCTTTGTATCTTGTTTCGTTTCAAAGTACAGTAATGGACAATCTCAGTTTCCTGCCACTATTTGTTGGATTTTGAAATATATAATTGTATATATCGCACGGCATGCTTTTTCAAAGAATAATTAATAAAAAGTTAAAGAATTATTTGTAAACCAAACGAAAACAATTTATGATTTGAAATAAACTATACTTTATATATATACTAGCTGACCCGTACGGCGTTGCGCGTGGTGGTTGCTATTTTCAGTCATTTTAACGTAATTGTATTCTTTTTAAAAGAGATCAGTCAGTGAGTGGTATTTGGCTTATATATATATATATAGATCTTAAATAATAAAAGCACTATTTTCATACCGGTAATAATAAAAGATCTGAAATTATGATTTTAGTAACTTTGATCCCCCCAAACCCCTCTTAAATTTCGAAATTTTTCATACCCTTTCTTAGCGAGCGCCTATGCCTAGAGGAAGCTACATACCAAATTTAATTCCAATCCGTTCGGTAGTTTTGAAGAAATCATGATTTAATAACTTTGATCCCCCCAAACCCCCCTAAAATTTCTAATTTTTTGAAACCCTTTCTCAGCTGGCGCCTATGGCCCTAGAGGAAGCTACATACCAAATTTCATTCCAATCTGTTCTGTAATTTTTGAAAAATCGTGATTTAGTAATTTTTAACCCCCAAAAACCCCTAAAATTTCCAATTTTTTCAAACCCTTTGTTAGTAAGCCCCTATGGCCCTAGAGGAAGCTAAATACCAAATTTAATTACAATCCGTTCGGTAGTTTTGAAGAAATCGTTTTTTAATCACTTTGATCCTCCCAAACGCCCCCTAAAATTTTGAATTTTTTTAAACCCTTTCTTAATGAGAACCTATGGCCCTAGAGGAAGCTACATACCAAATTTCATTTCAATCCGTTCGGTAGTTTTTGAGAAATCGTGATGAGTGAGTCAGTGAGTGAGTGGTATTTCGCTTTTATATATAGATTTCCACGAATATTTGCACTGTTTGATGAATATATTTCCACGTGCATGTTTGCCCGCAACAACAATGGTTTGTGGTAAAAAACAATTTCCGTGGATTAAAACTGTTGGTGAAATAATTACACAGACTGAATTTCCAACGTATCCGATAACCAATCAAATGTTACGGATTCGTTACATCAATTAAAACTTGCAATTATTGGAGAAACAGGCTACGAATTTGCGGGACAAATCGAAATTTGATATTTTCATTAACAGTGTTTATTAGAGTTCATTATAAAACTGTGTAATATACACGCATCCGAAAAGTCTAGGGATGTTTGAAATAGTAAAAAGTTTCGCTCGATTTTTCCCAAATTAAAATATTTATTTTCCATACGGATACTTAATTACACTTTGAATCAATGTAATTTTATGAAATAAAACAATAAAAAATTTTGTTGTACAACTTTTATGATTGGTTAAACTTTTAAACTGTATTAGGCGAGTAAAGAGTAACCTCAGTACAGAGTAGGTCCTGCTCTATTGTTGATGACTGCTCTAAGGCTAAAAACAGATGAGACACCGGTGTATACGGGACACTGGTCATTGTCCGTGATCGGTAGCCGACTCAGACAACAGTGTCTCTGACGTCACAGCCACCTTCTATTTTATTTTCGAAACATTCAGAATGCTCATAGTTCCTGTCAGTAGGCTATTTAGTTTTTACTCTGTTTTATCAGAATAATCATCGCTTGTTACGTCCCGCAAACTAGGTTGATTGGAAATAATTTCTATAAATGACTCAGTGTCAAAATTTTCTACTGACATTTTTATAATAAACTAGTAAGCCCCCATGAAAAATCACAGGCTGAAATTAGATACTCATCAGAAATACATCATTTAAAAAACAAACTATTTAAAACAACATTAAGGCTTACTTATCTATGGCTACCTAACTATGCTGAAGAGGATTTTTAACTCGGTAAATGTGTACAATAGTAAGGATTATAAAACTGTAGGCCTACTAGTTAAAAAATTTTATTTTCATATGTTATTGTATATTTAAAGAAAGATAAAAATATGATCTTTTAATTGCTTTTTGTTTCATATTAATAAATCAAATGATTTAGAAGTTAGTTATTAATATTATAGTGTTTTGAAGAAATTAATAATCGAATATGTTTATATGTTACACGAAGATGTATGTTTCCGTTTCAAAAGATAAACAAATAGGTATCTCTTCTTAGATTTGTATAAAGAAATATATTGATGATAAAAGGTTGTATTTATTTACAGTTTATAACCACAAAGCAAATATACGGACGTATATACGGACGAACACTCGCTGTTATAGGCGTTGATACCAATTAATAATGATTATTACCTATTTTTCCCCCGCTTACACACTTTCTCAGCAAGGGATATTTAATTAAATTACAAGTGAAAAAACATAGACCAAGACCGGGAGTTGAACCCGGGACCATTACGTTTCCGTCGTAATGCTCTACCCTATCTGGACCGATCTTGTTAGCTCTGTTGGCAGAGCATTACGACGGAAACGTAAAGGTCCCGGGTTCAACTCCCGGTCTTGGTCTATGTTTTTTCACTTAAAACTTAATTAAATTAATTATTGTAAATTTTTTTAAATATAAATGATAGGCCTAATTAAAATAAATATGTTAGACTAGAACAATTTAATAAAACGCAAAGTAAATCAGCTTTCACACGTAAACAATTTACTAGTTTTTAAATGGTGGCGCGCTACTAGTGTCTCGTCTGTAGTCACAATTCAAATTAATGCCTTTACGGAATCCCGTACACTGTCCGGTGTCCCAGCTTCTCGCGTGGAGAGACACCGTAGAGCCACTGAATCTGGTGGCGTGCTTCTCAGTATCTCATCTGTTGACACACATTTAATTGGTAGTACATTTAGTGTCCCGTACACTAGTGTACCGTACACCAGTGTCTCGTCTGTTGTTAGCCTTATCCTTCTCAGCGTGCTCTGAATGGTGTGGTCTATTCGTTGTTGCAGGAACGCCTGCCAGTGCTGTTGGAGAAGCTCGCGAAAGTCAACCGCGTTGTAGACATGCCCCGTATCACGAATGACACTTTTAAGCATGTCCCACACATGTTTGATAGGATTTAGGTCTGAGGACTGTGCTGGTTAGTGCGAAACTTAAATCCTCCCCCTATCCAGCCAGTCAACAATATGTGGAGTGGCGTTGTCGTGCAAGACGAACGAACCATCACACTGGCATAAGGACGCACGACAGGTTAAAGAATGATTTATCGGGACATGAGATAAGTTCTTCCGCCAACACTGATACCCGCCCACACCTCTTCTGGATGGGTGTATCTCCTGAGGGACTATCAGCCTTTCTCTGTTTGCCAGATCGCCTCTAAACTCTTACTCCACGACTCTACCCAGTGTCGTAGCGCGATTTTCACGACGCAAAGCTGGGACTCTAATTGGCCTTCTAGAGTGAAGACCCGGTTCAAGTAAACGCCCTTGAATAGTTTCAGGATGAACAGTGACGTTATGTGTGTACCGTAACTGGATCGCTAATTCGGGTGCAGTGATGGTAGGCTGATGCCACGATTGTAGCACCAGGTAGCGGTCCTGAGCGACGCGCGACGGTTGTAGAACGTTCCCTGCCTGAGTGTTGTTCTGAAGGACTGTCATGATCCATAATCTACTTATAACGCTCTGACTAGTGTTTAAAAAACCGGTAACCTATACGTGAAGCAATCCTGCTTGAAGCAACCCCAAGGCCCGATTCATTTCATCTAAGGAAATATGTTGTCGCTTCATAGTAGAAAACAAGACAAAACCCTCGAGATAGTATGTATTAAATGACTTGCTAGCAAACAAAACTCTCGAGAGTGGCCACTGAAATCGCAGATGCTGACAATTGATTATCAGTGAGACAAAGTGGTAGTAAAAGAACATGAATTGACGATAAATCTAAGGGTTGCACATCAACTTAAGAGTCCAAGTTTAGAAATCTATTGAAAGTTTATCATTACAAACAGTAGATAAGATAAAAGAAAAGAAAACTTTGTTTTATCTGCTCCAAAGCAAAATTTCCCTACACTTTTTGACTGTGTGTGTTTGGATTTGTTAGTATAAAATTTGTAAAATATTTAATTGGAAATAGTTCGGTGGTGAAAAATAAGTATTAAAGAGGCCATTGCTAAGTCGTTAAAGATAAGGTGAAACAATAACCAAGAGAAATGTCGGAGGTGGAAATATCTTTGAAGGTTTAAAGAGTGTCCTGTAAATACTGCTAAACTTCGGGACATAGATTTGTGTTTCAAGATAAAGAAGATATCATCAGAATACGGGTTTTCTGATACTAATAGTTTTCCACTTATCCGCCATTTTATGTTTTGTGCAGTTAATCGATTGAATCTGAATTCAACATGGGCTTAGTAAGGATGGTTTGAAAAATAACGATTTTAATCCGCTTCAAAATTTAAGATGAATAAAACAAACAGCTGAAAAAAGGTAACTTTGTATTTAAAAAATGGTAGATTTCTGGAAAACTAAACGTTCCGAAAAAGTAAATTCTTAGTTATTTTCTTAATTATATCAAGATAACTTGACCCACAGAATCATTTTCGGAAGTTTGGCACCTTATTTACGAGACACCTGTATTTCTATAGCAGTTTATTACAACACACATTTTGGGTAAATAAGTAGATAATTATTAATTGTATTATTTGAATTTAGTTGTAGTCACAATGACAGTTTCTAGTACTACCACTTATAAATTATAAAAAACGTAAAACATAATTGTTTAGGTATACAACGCGCTGACCAGCAAAGAAGTGCTCCTCGCCAAAGTCTTTTAACCCACCTAAAGGCGTCTGTGCAGATCTTCAAGTAATCCACATCCATGGTATTATAGGCGGAGATGAGAGTCTAACTCTGGCGGTATTGGCCATCTAACTCTGGCAGAGGTGACAGTCTAACTCTGGTGGTATTGGAAGTCTAACTCTGGCAGGGGTGGCAGTCTAACTCTGGTGGTATTGGAAGTCTAACTCTGTCAGAATTGGCAGTCTAACT
>JAGFPH010000984.1:148586-163015 GCA_018207615.1 Philaenus spumarius
TACTAAATTATAACATCTTTAAAATAAAACTGTTAAAGTCTTGATCGGTGCATTTTTGACTGAGGAAAATCTGAAAAACCTAAGAAAATATTTCAATTTAAAGCTTTGAATTGTGTAAAATGACAAGTAGGGACACAAGTTGGGGCCTGTCGGATATTTTGATTTTGCGTAAAAACTTTTTAAACAATTCAGAGCGTTTTCTTTCAAAATTCATATAAATGAATTGTTACGACCAGTTTAAATTTGTCAAACGGATTCTGAAAGTAGAGATCACGAACTTAATAAAAAAAGAATTCTTGACCACACGGGAGAAGAGTACTCTATGGCGATATTCTGATAAATACAAAATATGTTATGGAAATTATTTTGGTTGCTAAAAAAATCCTGCATAAAACAAAAATTTGCAAAATGGCTGAATGGATGCTTCGGGATCCCCCAGTATGCCAGTGAATGTTTAGGCATGGGGCTTGGTGTTTTGTAGCCGGCCTGCCTCGAGTAGTGATTTCTTCATGCATGCCGCTAACATTTCTTGTTTGTTTCAACGAAGTTTTAGATTGATTCTTGCAGCCATTAGGGAGGTCCCTAGAATCTGCTACGCTCTCCTCAGTACATGGATCGAGGTGAGGGTAGGTTGGTTTAGTGGGTAGGCAGCCAGTCCATTGCACTTACCCCACAGTACCTTCTCAGGAGAGAGGTCTGCGTTAGAAACATTCCAAACTTCGGAAAAAAAAGCATCAGAGAAGTTCCCCTACCAACTCTACTCTACTATAGTCCTATACGCTCGTTTAGTGTCGTGTTCGGGACCACTTAAACCATCTATTCATTTGTATGATTTTTCAAGATACTGGGTCTGTTGAATAAAAAATAAGCAAAAGCTTTTAGCATTTAGTTTTAGCTTTAGCTTTCACTATTAAGTCAAAGCTTTTAGTCTTAGCACTTGGTTAAAGTGAGGTGAATAACCTTTAGCTAAGGCTAGGTATCAAAAGCTAGAAAATTTTAGCCAAAACTTAAAATCTGTCATAATAAATATGTTGTTTGAAACAGCTGTTGCAGTTTGAGGATTGATGTTATTAGCACTCATTAAGTAGGCTAGTACAAAATGGATAGCTCTGCCGGCTTTAGCTCTTGCGATGAAGAAAATATCACAACAAACAAAAGTTTAAATAAAAAAGAAATGTTTTTGAAATTTACTGGTTTTACTTGCGTTTTATTAGGCCTATTTAGTATCAAATAATTAAAGATTTCAAATTAATTTGCATTTTTGTACAAAATCACAAGTTGGATTTGATGATGTCTACTATTATCTCTGGCTAAACCTAACCTGTCAGAGCTTCAACGTAAGCAAACTATGATGAAATCTAATGAACAATAAGGAATTACATCGTCAGAAATTCCTAAAGAAACAAAAAAGGAAGAATTTTTTAAAGAAGGAAGGCAGAGAAACAAAAGATTTAACCGTAAATCAACGGAATTTGATTTTGGATTAGTTAAAACAGACAAAGCTGCAAATTGAATAAGCAGAATTAAGAACTGCATTTCTGCGCCAAAAAATTAGTTGTGCAGTTCCAATAATTAATTGTAGAAATGAACTCGGGACGAATTTTCACTTCTAAATAATAAATAAAAAACATAAGTAACTTTAAATTAAAATAAAACAAATTTATTATGTGTGTTAATTCTTCTCAATTTGGATATTTGTTCTAATAGTTTTTAGTATGAACTCATATAAGTTATTCTATAGCCTATGTTTTTTTTTGCTCGAATTGGCATAAATACATCCATTTAAATGTCAAGGAAGCAACTTTAAGTCACCAGGTGGGCATACTGAAATATATTCAAGCTTGCACTTAATAATTTTAGCTTTAGCTACATTTTATTCACTTTATTTTAAGCTTTAGCTAGGAAAATTATTCAAAGCTTAAAATTATTTGCCAAAGCTTTTAGTACTAGCTATTGCTTTTTTTTTTATTCAACAGAGCCAATGCTCCATATTGTTTAAACAGTTATGCAAAATCAATATATTCTACAGGGCAAACCTTGTGCATGATTAATCTACATGCCATTATACACAATTAAAAAAATTTTAAAATGTCAAATGTATAAAGTTAAAAATTTAATTTTCCTGGTGTTTTTTTCAATGAAAATGCAACAACAAAGACTTACAAAGTCCCGTTTTAAAGAGGTTTTAATTTACTACAACTTTTTCATTAAAACTTTAGCGTTTCAAAATTATAATAACCCAATCTATATAAATAAAAATGTAAATGTGCGTTTGTTCAGAATCTATAATCTCCGAAAGTTCTTCACCGATTGCTTTGAAATTTTGACACAAACTTGAAATACAAGCGTGTTTTATATACTTTTTGAAAAACTGCAGCATCTATTAAATATAAAAACAACAAAAATTGTACTCAGTATTTAACAAGTCTGTAATCGCCATTATATATGTTTATTGACTATAATAATAACAGTAGTTTGCGGTTTCGTATAATGTTTCCATTATCATCTGATTTAAAACTTAAAACAATTAATGATTACATCTAACTTTTAAGATAGGTTTTTGTGAACAAAGCCATCTGTTGAAGTAAAAACAACACACACTATAGATGGATTTATTAGACGGCGACCTGCGCGGAAAATCTTGCTCATGTAGGAAAGGTCGGTGAAGGTTCCCCACCACCGCGCACCTCGTATTTGCTGCTGAGATCTGAAAAGAGGATATGACTGGGGGATGGGGTTGCGTCGGCGCACGAGGTGCGCGATGGTGGGGAACCTTCACCTACCTCTCCTACATGAGCAAGATTTTCCGCACAGGTCGCCGTCTAATAAATCCATCTATATCTATACTAATATTATATAGATGTGAAATGTGTTTGTATGTAGAGGGTAATCTCTGGAATTATTGAACCAGTTGAATTTTTTTTAAATAAAAAGCTACACTATCCGTGAGGCTTTTTTTATTATTTCAATATTTTAGTCGGAATAAATTCACAGGAACAAGTTGGGAGTAAAATCCATAGCGTCTAACAGCTGTAATACCAATAAATAAGCAACATGAAAAAATCTAAACGCCAATTGAAAAATGAAACTTATATCATTCAAAACGTACTGTGCAAAGATGTGCACAAAAACATAAATAGTGTGTGTATGTTGCCGTTAAGGCAGGTAGAATAAATTAAACATAATTTTAGGTTAGGCCAAGACTGATGACGAACCAACACATATCTTGAATGTATTTACATTCATTGCTATAGCAACCAATTAAGTAAAATAACAGATACAATTGTTGATTCGGATGTCCAGCTTAGTACAAAATAATATTTTAAGTTAGGTCTAGGCTGAACCAACACATGTTTCAACACACACAAACCAATAAAAACTTACTTTATGGAATTTAAAAATAAGAAAAAACTCTGTTGCATCCTAATTAAAAATAAATAAATAAATAAGACATACTATAATTTAATAGTACACCTATTTATTGATAATAGACGATAATTGATAGTGAGTAACCTATATTAACAGCTGATTTCAAGATATAAAACAATTATTTGTACTTCTAACTTTTTGGTTAGGTTTTTGATGAAGTGTACACCTGAGACTTACTGGTTCTTTTAACCTTTATTATAACTGCTATTATAAAATATACGAAATAATTTGATTTGAAAATTTAACATTATTTAACATCTTAGTTTTGAGGTTATTAATCCTACACCTTTATTATAAATAAAACATAACACATGTTTTTAGAAGGTTCGATCCGGGGTTGGGTGAAGAGCACGCATGAGTCTCCCCTAGTGATAATAATATATAAGCGAAAACTTCCCAAAAATATCATTTTTACTTTCTCCCCCTATACCATAATGGAGAAAGTATTGTATTCGTCAAAATTTTCGAGTTTTTGGTGGAAATATCAGTTTTGTGTCCCCCTGAACCTAAAAAAGTAGTTTTCGGAGTGATGTCTGTGTGTGTGTGTCTGTCTGTGGGTGTGTGTCTGGTGTGTGTGTGGATGTTATCAGACTTAGAGCCTAAACCAGTCGTCCGATTTTGATGAAATTTGGTATGGAGGTACTATCCACGGTATCTCCAGGCGTTTTTTTTATTTTTTTATTTTTAAGGGTAATTTTCCCATAAAAGCCCTTAAAATAACGGAAAAATCAACTTTTTACAAAAACGACTCCGATTTTGATTAATATTTTATAGTTTATTAGGGACCTAAAGTTCTATAAACTTTAAAATTTTAATCAAAATCGTTAGAGCCGTTTTTGAGAAAAGTTGGTTTTTCTATTATTTTATGGATTTTTATGGGAAAATTACTCTTAAAAATAAAAAAATAAAAAAATTGGTATTTTGAATTATTATTCTACTGATGAAAAGATAGAGTACTATGTTATAGTACTTTTCGTAAAAAATAAAATGGCAACACCCGCATCCCTGTAAATATTATGGTTCAAAAGATGTTGTACTTTTTCTGATTTTCCATATTAGAAACCTCCATAAATAATTATACCAATCTTATATAGACTAATAAAAAAATGGCTCTTTATATTAGGTAAACGTAATAATATTTTTTTATTGAGTTCCTATAATGAGGGAGAAAGTATGTGTCAGTTTCCTGATACCGTTTATTTTAATATTTGTTCAGTAATTCCACTATAAAAAACTCACTGTTTCCGTTGTGGTAATATTTGCATCTACAAACTATTCCTGAAAAAAATCGTTGCTCAATTGGTTGGCTGTTAAATTGTTTAACGTAAAAAATGTCTATTGACTCGTTCACTTGTATAATTATTGGTGTTTGGTTTACCTAGCTCCCCCCCGTCTAACTGGCGTAAAATAAAAAAAACAATAGAAAAATTACAATCCTGCAAACTATTAAGTTAAGTTAAATGTATGACCAGATGTTTGTGATTTACATGAAAATGATTGCAGTTTTATCATACCGATATTATAATATGTTTATAAGTAGACTCCAGTGTAAATCTTTGGGCAGGATATACAAGTAAGCTGAGGCATGATTACGGTGATAGATGGGCACAAGCCGCTGACTAGAGTAACAGATAGCTGTTGAAAACTGTCAATATTTTAGCGTTTAGTATCACTTTAGAGAGAGTTATGGAATATATTTACAAAGGATATACCGTACGTCTTGTTTACCTGTGTTGTACTGGATTTAGGATAAATAACGTTTAGGATTTGTTACTATAGATCCGTCACATTGCAACGAGTTAAGTAAGAAAACAGTTCATCAGCTGATAAATATACAGATAAGTAGAAGAACTTGCTTCGCTCATAGATCAGACGAAAAGATATGTGGGTAAATACTGTGAGTTTATTAAATCATAAACAAATAGTGAATTTCGGAAAAATCAGACCACGTTTCCCATTTAGGTTTATTCTTAACTTTATTTCAACATTTAAAAATGACAAAACTAGTTTCCGTTTAATACCATATCCGGTAATCTTTATAAAACAATTTTGATACATTCTAGGCCAAGATTAAACCTCTTATAACAGAAAGCATAGGTGACGCTGAGTGAATAGAGACTAAGGGTACTGTCCCTAACTCCAATCACCTCTAACACTAACACAGCTTAAAATAGAAAGCATAGGGGACGCTGAGTGAACATAGACTAAAGGCGCTTGCAAAAACTCCAATCACCTCCAACACAGCTAAAAATAGAAAGCAGGGAAAGCTGAGTGAGTTGAAACAAAAGGCGCCAGCCCAAACTCCAATCACTTCCAACACAGCTTATAATAGAAAGCATAGGGGACGCTGAGTGATTTGAGACTAAAGGCGCCAGCCCAAACTGCAATCACTTCCAACTCAGCTTATAATAGAAAGCATAGGGGACGCTGAGTCATTTGAGACTAAACGCGCCAGCCCAAACTGCAATCACTTCCAACTCAGCTTATAACAGAAAGCATGGGGGACGCTGAGTCATTTGAGACTAAAGGCTCCAGGCCAAACTGCAATCACTTTCAACTCAGCTTATAACAGAAAGCATAGGGGACGCTGAGTGATTTGAGACTAAAGGTGCCAGCCCAAACTGCAATCACTTCCAACTCAGCTTATAATAGAAAGCATAGGGGACGCTGAGTGATTTGAGACTAAAGGCGCCAGCCCAAGCTATACAATCACTTCCAACTCAGCTTATAACAAAAAGCATAGGGGACGCTGAGTGATTTAAGACTAAACGCGCCAGCCCAAACCACAATCACTTCCAACTCAGCTTATAATAGAAAGCATAGGGGACGCTGAGTGATTTGAGACTATCAAAAATTATAAATAAAAATTTTTAGAACAAATTGAAAAACGTAGAATTTTATTCACGTTTTGTGCAAATGCTACAAGTTCGAAAATGCAAAATATATTTTAATTGTTTTTATGCTTTAATGAAAATGAATTTTCAGAACAAAACTAAAAAAGTAGAATTTAAAATACATTTTATACAAAATACTAAAATTAAAAGTGAGAAATTTAAAATAATTTTCACCCAATAATTACAAATACGTTTTGGATTTTTAGAACAAATCTGAAAAATTTAAAATATATTTCATGAATGCCTAATAAAAAGTGTGTTTTCTGACATTTAAAATAATTTAAAAGAGAAAAATATAAATATGGATTTCAAATCAAAATTTAATCCTTTAGAATTTCAAATCGTTTTAAACAACAAAAATGAGTTTATAAATGAGTAAAAAAAAAGATGTAAAATTTATTAAACATAAAAAATATGAATTTAGTAGTGTAAAGACATAGAATTTTAAATCCTAACTTTAAATTTAATTTATATGTCCAAAGCTTTTTCACGTATTGACATGACAATAAATGTAATTACTTAATAAATACAAGTAATGTAGAAAATCAAATGTTTCGAAATATAAATTAGTTTAAATTGTGTATTTGTGTATGTATGCCGAAGTATGTATGAACTTACGATACTGAGTATGTAATGCATATGGACAATAATGCATGTAAGCGTATATAAGAAAATAATGTACAAAACATATGCAAGTAGTATTTACATTCTAAGTAGTAAATTTTTTATTTTGTGTTGTTTTGTTTTATTATAATACTAGTTGGTAACTGTGACGTCGCTCGCGGATGCGAATAAATACATAAAACTACTAGGGTAAATATTGTGCCTTACCATTACACGCAATAATAATAATAAAAATAGATTTTAGATCCGCGTTCCATGACCCCAAACAGCACAGTTAGTTTTACCAAAATCGATGTATTTAGGCCTACGTAAATTATTAGCTATGCATCAATAAACACTAACAATCCCGCTTTTCGCCAGTTTGATACGAACCTAACAAACGAACGAGTTGCTGTTGAACTCCCGAACGAACCTAAAAATTACAAATCAGGTTGTGGTGTATTTAACATCTATGAGTATATTTCACATTATTGCATACTGTTTTGATATATATTTAACGGTTAAAAACACATATTTTTTTATAAACCATCGTGTACAGTAAATTACCACACAGACGATCTTGTCAAAGTGTTGAGCTATTGATCCAAAGCATAGAAGACGCTGAGTGATTTGAGACTAAAGGCGCCAGCCCAACCTCCAATCACCTCCAACAATTTTTTGAATAGTAGATGAAATTCACCTCGTCTATAGTAGACGAAGAAGCAAAGGAACTCCGGGTGTTACTAGTTTGTATTCAATTTGTGTTGTTTTGTTTATCGGCCTAAAATTGTTCACTTAAGTAACATTGGTGTTAATCGAATATTACGTCTGTCCTTTCTCCATACTTCTAATGCAGATAACGTTTTTAATTATTCAATCACAAAACCTGATTTAAAACCTCATTTTGCTCACGGCATGTCGTCGCCACGGCCTGGATTTGTTCTAATCGGCTTATAAAAAATCTTACTTAACCTAGAGTGGTATTGAATATTTTATGTTTGCGCTCTTTTTAAGAGGGGTGTACGGAATGGGTTAATATTTACATCAGCTCTTAAAAAACTAAAGAGTTTCTCAATACATTTTTAATCTTCAATACAAAAAATCTTTAATAATCAATACATTTTGTTCTGTGAAAGTTTTAAATAATTAATAATCTTTTAAATGGGTTGTCTGATGTAGAGATGGGTTTAGAGTGATTTTCTGAGGGCTGTGTTTGCAGTGAGCTTTTAAGGGAAAGAGAAGCTAACAATAGCAGTTATTTAGTCACAGTATATAAATAAGCAACTGCTATGAGAACTGTTTTTGTTGTCTGTATGTTTTCCTCTGACACTCAATACATTCATTTGCGTTGGTAAACTCCTTATTGCTTGTTACTAACATAAATGGTGCTTATATAAAATGTGGTACAGTAAAGTAAATTGAAGATGATTCTTTATTTTGTAACAAACTTACAAAAATAAGTTTACAAATAAATTAAACGCTCTCAGTGATAATCAGATTGATAAAACTGAAATAATTATTCAATGATATTCAAAACAAAATCCTCTTTGGAAAGAAAAATGTCTGTGCAGAACGTAAAAAAATATAATTCAAAGTAAACTAGAATGTCATTTAAAATATTTGCAAAAGTAGGTAATAACAAGTTCAAATAATTCTACCACGCAGCTGAACTGTTGATGAATTTAAAAAAAAAAAAGTTTATATGTATTTAGGATTTCAACTAACTATTTGGGAAATTGGTCGACTCACGAAGGCGCTGATTAGCTACCTGCGTGTATGATACATATATTGGTAGAATATGTATGCACCTCAGGTTCCAGCCCCGACTCACGCGTTTCTTCGTTCCGGAAAAACTCGCTTCACTGGATTTTAACCAAGTCCTTTTTTGGTATTTTACGTTTCGATCGATTTTTGGACAACCTGACAAAAATGGGCTATAAGGTCATGTACAAAAACTAAATGAGCAGAATATTTATTTGATTCGATAAACCCCGAAAAAAAAAGTTCGGTGCTTATTGACCACCCCCGACCTTAAGTATCACCGTAAGAGTTGCTGCGAAGCTTATCTTTTCTATGGAAATTCAATAATAATTATACTTGGCTCGATAGTACTATATCTACTAAGAGATTCACTTCGCTCGCAGCATACAAACTGGCTTTCTATAGTACTTTGTTATATTTTACGTTTTGATCGATTTTGGAAGAACCAAACGGCCTATAAGGTCGTGTAAAAGTCAAAAATGTGCAGAATAATCCTCTAAATTTATTGTTTTAGATAAAACCCAAAAATATTTCATTCTTGTACAAAAATCACAAGAAATATTATTTGTATTTTTGGTTGTTGTATCTTGTTGCCTAAGGCTACGGCCACGCTAGGCGACCTGGTCGCGGGTAGGTGCCACACTTAGCGACAGTCGCGGTAACACAGTTGTTAAGATGACTTCTTTGAATGGGGATGAGTTATTGCTAGTAATTGCCGTATTTAAAATAGAAGAAAAATGGATTTGGAGTCCATCCGCTGAATAGGGTGCAAGGTCAGTTTCACACCATAGTGACATTGCTCAGGGAAGATGGAGAAAAGTTTTTTTCTTATTTTCGAATGAGCATAGGATCATTTGGCGAACTTCTGTCATACATTCAAGATGGCGTAGAGAAAAAGGACACAAGATTTTCAATTCCAATTTCACCAGGAGAACGTCTGGCCGTTACCTTAAGGTAAGTCAGTCATTATTTTTACATGGAATTAGATTGTATATACATATTTATGAGTGTATTTATAATATCTCATAAGTAAGGTAGCTGTAGCTATAAAACTAAATGGAATTTTTCGTTTGATTCAATTATTGTCACCAATTCCATTTAACTGAGTAAGATCTCCATTAATAACACTAAAAACATCCGTGTTGCTTGTTGAGTCAGAACTGGAAGAAGGAGAAACGACAATTGCATAGGGCGCCTGAGGCCCGTGGAAAATGTTAGCTTAATTGAATGTTGACTGAAATTGGATGCATTGGGATGGTTGTTGAAATTCAACCGATTGGTATTGGTTGGGGAAATTCGTGAAATTTCCCATTGGATTTTGAGGAGGTTGGTAAGGTGGAGTCATTGTATCAGGCTTCGCTGCCTGTTGCAACACTTGGGTAATGGATACCCGTGCCGACAACGTTTTCTCCAGAGGAAGTTTTTTGAAAATTGGCAGGAATGAGAGCAAAACGTTTTTGTCTGCTTCTGTAAATGCTTTAACACGGTCACTTCAAATGGTGTTTGTTTATACCGTTTCTTTGATGCTGGCATTTTCTTTTCTTGGTTGGCTTGCTTTTCATTTGATACAGATAGTTCATTTCCTTGTTCATCGTCATAGTGAGGGCTAGATGGCGTCTCTTGAAGGATAGTGGTAGATCTGAAAAAGTAATAATAATAACACAAAATTAATTAATTAAGAAATTTTTAGTATTCTGTCAATAATTACTTTCATTTGAGTGCTCACTCTTAAATATTTAACGATTTTGTAAACATTTACACACTATTTGACGATGCATACTTACTTTCCGTCGTCGATAGTGCCAACTATGAACAACAGCTGGTCAAAGTAACAGTATTTCCTCCTTATTTTTGCACTGCTACCGCTTGGCATTTTTTGATTTCTTATTTCCCTGGAGAAAGCATCGCGAAGAGATTTACATTTTTTTTAAAGTTCTTTTACTGAAATATAACATTATAGGTATTAATACTAAATCATCAATGTAAACTAAATCGAAGGATCAATTGAATGTATTGTGTGGTTTGTTTTAGGTTCTTGGCGACAGGAAACACCTTCCGCTCATTATCTTTTGAGTATCGTATTGGGCAATCAACGATTAGCAAGATTGTTAGAGAAACATGTCAAGTGATATGGAATCGTCTAAAAGAAAAAGTTATGAGTAAAGTTATGACTAAATTTCTAAGGAGTTTGAAACTAGGGCAACTTTCCTAACTGTATAGGGGCATTGGACGGTAAGCACATTCGTGTATTGAAGCGATAAGAAAGTGGGACGCAGTTTTTTTAATTACAACATTTTTTTCAATTGTTTTGATGGCTCTAGTAGATGCAAACTATTGTTTCACTGTAATTGATGTGGGACACTACGGTAGGTCAGCTGATTCGAATATTTTCCGGCAGTCTACCATGTACAAGTTGTTAGTCAGTGGCCAGCTAAATGTACCAGACAGTAAACCTTTATCAATTTTGAAAACACAACTTCGTTACCTTATGCTATTCTTGCCGATGAAGCTTTCTCTATGAGCAAACATGTATTGCGACCTTATGCCAGAACATATCTCATAGTAAAGAAAAGATTATTCAACTATAGGTTGTCCAGGAGTCGTCGTTATGTAGAATGTGCCTTTGGCATCCTTGCTAATAAATAAAGAGTATTTCACTCCCCTATTAATTTGGACTCACTATTTGTAGAGCAAATCGTGTTAACTGCCTGCGTTTTGCACAACTTTGTTCGGGTAAGAGATGGATATCAGATTGAAAATACCTTAACTTGTCCCATGGAAGATATCCCAGCGGTAGGTACTGGTGGGTCATGTTATGTTTCGAAAACTATCCGAAATATATTTGCAGATTATTTCACATCACCAGCAGGAAGTATGCCAGGCAGTACAACATGGTTTAAGTTCCTGAAGACGACAAACCATTGCTGTTCAGTGAATTATTTTTAGTTTCAAGTAAAAGAGTTAATAAATAATGAATTATTTAATTTATTACGTGTAGTGTAATAACACGTATCTGCAAAGATAAAACTATGTTTTTTTTATATTTTCCTCTGTAAAAAATATTTTATTCATATTCATGCAATCTTCTGAATAATTTGCATGTTTTCCTGCTTCAATTGCCACATTAAAAATGATTTAACAAAATAAAAGAGTACATTATTTATGTTGAATAAAATCTAGTAAAAGATTTTAGCTTTTAGTCTTAGCTCTAGCTTTCGCTATTAAGTCAAAGCTTTTAGTTTTAGCAGCAAAATGAGGTGAATAACCATTAGCTAAGGCTAGTTATCATAAGCTGGAAAGTTTTAGCCAAAACTTAAAAACTGTTATAATATTTATGTAGTTTGTAATAATTTGAAACTGCTGTTGCAGTTTGAAGATTGAAGTTATTAGAACTCATTAAATAGGCTAGTTTGCCTGCAAAATTTATAGCTCTGCCGGCTTTAACTTAGCTCTTCCATTGAAAAAAATAATACAACAAACGAAAGTTTAAATAAAAGCAAATATTTTTTTAATTGCTTAAATCAAATCAAATTCTATTAAATAATGGATACTAATTAACTCATACACCGCCCTTTGCTTTTACGAGCCCGTCACTTACCAAATACGCCACCGTAAACTTTATTTGTAACTTTTTATAGGCCTAATCATAAAACGGTTTAAAACTTTGTACAGAAACTCCATTTTTTTATAGTTTTATTCATGTATTGTTTATACGTAGTATACATTTTATTAAAATCACTTGAATGTTTTAAAAGAAATTCAGTTTTTACAGAAGACGTTCCGTACACTTTCAGATATTGAAAACGCGTGATCAGTAAAAGTAAATCCCATTTTCTCTAAAAACATTTACCAGATTTCAATAAAATTAATACTACATATAAACAATATATTTTTAAACATAGTGTACAAAAATTAACAGATTGTAATAATTTTTAGATTGTTTAACGATTAGTCCTATAAAAATATACCAATCATATTTACGATAAAACTTGTTTGACTGCCTCCAACGCGAATGTGAGTTATTGTGAAAATTTGGTGAATTATTAATCAAATGACGTTAGAGATATTCTAAACTAATTGAAAAACGTTTTTTTTTCATAATTTATTAATTCTCAGTGACAGCACTAAAGCAACTAAAATAGGCCTTTGAACGTATAACGTATGAACCTGGACTTGAACGTGCATTCTATTTCTCCTTTTTTACTTTGCGAATTTAATAATTATAAAATTGTGTAGTAAGATTGTGTAGTAAAATAATAATAAAAACTTACCTTCTTTATTCTTATCTTCATTTTGCAACTGCTCCCAACCCTCAATAACAATTGTAGCAACTTCTATCCACAATTTAGATTTGACATCTCTATTGCTGTAATCCTTTAAATTTATATACCAAAGAGGTCTACAAAAACTAATTTCATTGATAAAAATATCAGTGTCAAAAGTCATGGTTATTAAAAAAAAGAGAAACAAGTTAACACTGAACCAGATCAAAGCGCACATAAAGCAGGTGGAGCAGAGAAGGGTGGGGGAAGACATGTAGCGACCTGTCGCCAAGCGTGGCCGGCTCCATAAGATAACATGGGGAGCGTATTTGTCGCCGCGACCAGAAAACGCTCTCGGTCGCGTTCTATTTGCTGTCGCTGGTCGCGGGTCGCGGGTCGCCTAGCGTGGCCATATCTATATCATATTCAATGAATTCCACTTTTTAGCGAATTTCCATAGGAAAAACCACTTTTTAGCTGCGTGGTCGATTTATTTTCTTTGTCGCAGCGACCAGGTCGCCTAGCGTGGCCGTAGCCTAACCAACTCGTCCGAGCGACTTAGACAACCAAAGTGTGTACCGAATTTGGACCAAATCGGACGCATACATATAAACTTGTTTTGAAAACCATGATCGGTGCTCATTGACTACTCCCGGCCTTAGGTCTCACCATCAGAGTCACTAAATTGATGTAGAAGGACAAACAAGTTACTTAATACACGACTTGTTAAAAATGCATGATGTTGTCGTTGAGACTGAGCAATTTAAAGTTTTCTAAACAAAACCTTTACTAACTTCCGGGCAAAGTGGAGGATAGGCTATTTTTTCAAAGTTTAAAGTGAGTTTTCAATTATTAAACTAGTAACAACTAAAAACAATATTGGATTTTTTCTTCTTGAAGAATACATGAATTTCATGAATTAGCCAAGCTTTCCAGCTACTGTGTAGGCGACATTTTGTGTACTCGACATACTATATTAACTGAGTAGATAAGAAGCGTTTAATATTTCAAGTTTAATCTACAGTATTTTATTAGTTTTGTTGAGGGATTTCGTTTTAAGGTTAAAATTTGAAAGGCAAATACATATATTTCACATTTTTGTTAATGAATAAAAAAGTGTTATAAACATATACATCAGAATGTTTTTTAGCGAATTTCCATAGGAAAGATGAGCTATTGCAGTGACTCTTTGGTGAGACCTAAGGTCGGGAGTAGTAAATGAGCACCGATCAAGGTCAGCAGAACACGTTTATACGTTCGATAAAATGTTATATATATCGAGAGTGTTCCCACTCTAAGGTCCGCATTTAAGTCCGATTTGATCCAAATTTGGTACACACGTTCGTCCATAAACCAAAGTTAAGATCTAGGTGCAAACTCTCAAAGCGCAGTCCATAATCCGAACCCCAAGATGTATGCGCAAACTCACAAAGCGCAGTCCATAATCCGAAGCCAAGATCTAGGTGCAAACTCGCAAAGC
>JAGFPH010000984.1:163025-185336 GCA_018207615.1 Philaenus spumarius
GAAGCCAAGATCTAGGTGCAAACTCGCAAAGCACAGTCCATAATCCAAAGCCCAAGATTTAGGTGCAAACTCACAAAGTGCAGTCCATAATCCGAAGCCAAGATCTAGGCGCAAACTCGCAAAACTGAGTCCCTAATCTCAGGCCAAAAGGCGAATTGCAAACTATAAAAGTGAGTTTTTACCTTGCGAGTGAAACGAAGCAGTGCCAAAGGCTGAGGTGCAAACAAATTCTGCTAATATATTCATCACTTTCGTGAGAAGACCAATTTCCCAAAGAGTTAGAAATAATAAAACATGTCAATTTAATTTTGAAATTCCCTCAACTCACGTCAGTGGTTCAGCTGCGTAATGGAATTATTTGAACTTACCATCAGTTACATTAAAAGATGGTTGGGTATTTCCTAGACATTAGTATATTGTTTAATTGTATATAAAAAGGAATCAATAAAAATTATTATTATTAATTTCTATAATTTTGAATTTTATTTAGTGAGAAAATTTTATTTATTAGTTAATGTTTCCTTTTTAATTTCATTCCAATTAAATAATTTTGTTATAATTTTAAATTTTATTTGTAAAAAAATAGGATTTGAAAGATTTCCTTAACTCTGCTTTATCTATACTAATATTACAATGAGGTAAAGCTTGTTTTTTTGTTTTTTTTTTTTTTTAAGAGGAAACTTCTTATGGGGCGCGTTAGGCACTTTTTCAGATGGGTAAAAATCTCTGATCTGGCGTGATCGTCAGATATTTTTTTGTCATCGCCTCTGTGTTTACAAAAGAGAGATAGCACTAAATAACTCAATTCCAACACAGTCAACGGTAGCATAGTGGTCAGTATCCCCGCCTGTCACGCGGAAGACCAATTTTCAATTCCCCGGTGGGGGCGGAATATTTGTTTGTACAAAAAACTCATTGCAACTCCAGAAATAGGTAAGATAGTTCAAGTTTGATATAAGCCAAACTTATAACCGGATGTGTATGTTACGGTTTACAAGTGTATCAAGCACCACTATTTTTATTTTAATAATTTTCAAAATGGCGGCAGTTACAAATATTTAAAGTGGAATATCTTGAAAACCTTTAACATAACAAAAAGTGTGCAAGAGGCAACACATTTTGTTTTTATTGTCAGACAAAATTGCTTTTTTCGTTTTTGTAGGTCAAAGCATAACTGAGTTATCTAGAAAAAACTGAAATCATAATTTCTTGGTAATTGTCTACAACATCAAAAATTATCCTAAAACCAACATTTTTTGAATTAACTAACCTAATGTTGTAACTTATGTTAAATTTGAGTACTTGGTGATACCTCTAAAATGGACACAGATAAATTAGCTATCTTGGTTGATATGATAATGAATGTAAATGCATTAAAGAAACGCGTGTCACTTTTATAAACTCATTGTAGTGAACGAGAACTAGTCGAAGTGAACGAATCTTTCAAGTGAAGGAGATGCAAAGGAGTCGTTCAGTTAGTTGAACACACTTGTCCATCTCAAATTAGAACTGCTGGACACCCACATCTGTACTAATACCTAAACACTACGATTATTTGTATAACAAATCAATTAGTTTCAACTTCTCAGACAATCTGCTACTGAAGCATACTGTACCCTAAAGCTGTTTGGAACACAAGTACAATCCGAGCTTAACACAGACTTATATAGAAATGCACGTTCTAGTTTGGTTTGCAATTCCAATAACTTAAGACAATGCCAAAGGGGAGTTAAGTAATTTAGGATTGATTAAATTGTTTACTAGTAATGATGAGATATCACACAAATATCTGAAGCTCACTGCCAGAACATTCCAAAACAATGAACACGTATTTAAGTACAACGAACTCATACTTGTTGAGTTTGCCAAATTTGGAATTGTGTGCACAAAGGTCGTTGTAACGATGTTCAAATTAATGTGTTTTGTCTCGCTTTTTAACTAAATTTAAAGTAATCATGCTTATGAAACATTTCTTTGTTGCATAACAGGAAAATATTTGGACATATCTGACCGTCTATGGTTTAACGGGAAGAAGGGGGGGGGGGGTTAAAGTTTCAAATGTAAAGGCAGATCATGTATACACCATTGTAAAGCCTATTAAAAGAGAAACAGAATAGCGCAAACAACTAGAGCTTAGTATCTTGTCGGTTTCAAAGTAGTGGACAATCAAAGTTCTGGAAAATTATATTCTTGATTTACTTGCCTCATTTATGGCTTACAGAGTTTAGAAAAGCAGAAGTATTCATACGAGTTAATCTACATTTACATATACACAAAATGCAATAACATTTTAACAAGTACAATAGTTGAAATTAGATTTAACAATAAATATTCAAGATATAAAAAGATATAATACATTATAAAATGAAAGTATAATACTAAAAAACTTCATTCAAGTATTCTCTCACTGAGTAAAATGCCCACGCAGTGAGGTATCTTTTAAAGTTTTTCTGAAATTCACACTGAGAATCAATTTCTTTCAAATTCATTGTACAACTTCAAACCCGAGTAATACACTCCATGTTCAAACACCTTCAGTATATGAATGGGATATTGTAGTATTTGCTGACGGAAGGAATATCCGTGACGGTGCTGACTGAAACCACTCTTGTTGGATTTAAAATATAGCTAAACCTTTAAAATATAAATACATGGCAGGGGTTAAACATTTTTTTTTCATATATTTCTACATGAATCTCTATAATATTTTTATTTTAAATGTAACTCAAATGTTATAGGTCTTGGAAGGTTTTTAAATTGTATTTGAATTTATTGCATCTAGTTATGGAAACATTGACGAAATAAAAAATTTTATTGGTGCCCTCAACAACCCATTTATTCCTAATATTAACAAATTAATAACGTGCTTTGATATTATAATGAAAATATCATTTTCCACAACTTTGCTTGTCCATTACTTTTAAACGAAGCAGGATACTAAGCTCTAGTTTGTGCCGTTCTGTTTCTCTTTTAATAAGCTTTACAATAGTGTATTACATGACCTACCTTTATATTTGAAATTGTTAACCCCATTCCTCCTTAAGTCCCAAAAATCATAGAGGGTAAGATTTGTCAAAAATTGTGTCCTGTCATGCAACACAAGATGTATACAAAGTTTTGTTAACTTAATTTCAGTAACACAAATAATGAAAGAAATTTAGTTGGTAAAAGTTGCTAGCACTTCACACTTTCGTAAAAAGAATATGTTCAGCTAATCTAACGAAACTGATTTTGCAAAATGGCCGAATGTTCGCTGTGTTAATTTACTTTCGGGTTTGTTCTTATTTGATTTGACGCAATCAGTGGTTGCACCTTTAATATTTTGTATACGACAATAATTTTTTCTGTTTTTGGTGCCAGTGGACTGTTTAGACTCTTCAGTTTACTGCCAAGCCTAATATTATAACTTTAAACGGCAGCCATTTTGTGTAGGGTGAACCTTTTGATGTCGAATTTGCGGCATTGTGTTCTCATAAGAGAACTTAATTTGATGTACAACTCGACCTATGCTCATATTTACGATTTCCCTCTGACTCCTAGCGGGCCGTCCCCTTAAGGTGATAAAAATAGAATGGCTTCAAAAACTTGTTTCTTGGTAGGGAAACAATGTTTAGTTGCGTAATCTGAAATGTTTACAACAATATAAAGCCGTTCACAGACTTTTGATGTACCCGAGTTTTGGTCCAAATTTTGTACACACTTTGTTTTCTAAGACGCCCAGGCGAGTTCCTTAACCAAAACAATCCAACAACCAGAAGCACGTTTTTTGAGAGAAAGTTATTATTTGTTTTAGATTGTTCGTACTGGAGTTTAGAGTTTAACTAAGAAAAATAATTTAGGAGATTATTCTGCACATTTTGTTTATGTACACAACCTTGTAGCCAGTCTGGTTCCCCAAAATCGATCGAAACGTAAATTATCATCGAGTACCATAAAAAGCGATTTGTCTGCTGCAAGCGAAGCGAAGCACTCCTTGATCCAAGTGCGCAAGTCCAAGTGCGTTCCTCCAGAACGCAAAATACCATTAAGGGGTTCCGTAAAGGGCTATCTAACGCATGTTAATTTTGTCAACTTGATGTTCCTTTTTCTCAAAAACTACTAAAGCTATCAATCTAAAATTTGTTCTGTATATTCTTCCATACATTGCACATACTTTAATACAAGGATTTTTTTAAAATTCCATTTAGTTGCTGAAAAAATGTTTTCAAAGTTCAAATTTTTTGCCATATTTTTGGAGTATTATTAATTTTTATTTCCAGTTCTGGTAGATTTATAATAAAAACCCTGTGTTTAAGTTTGCACAACATATGAAAGAACACACTGTAAAAATTTGATTATGTTATGACATATAGTTCCTGAGAAAAACTTAAATTTTTTAAAAACATATGTAATTTACGGTAAATCAAGTTTAAAGTTTTTACCTTATTTTTAGTAGGATCCACTTAACCAGATAACCTCAAAACAACAAATCACAACAACAAAAATCGTTTGAAACACAAAAAACAATACAGCTGTTTGCTAACTACATTTAGACACAGGTTAGCGAACAGAGCAAAGTAAAATTACTGATCATAACCATAATTACAATTAGTGAGTAGGCTACTATATTATATGCAATACCTCTGGAAGTCAAAAATATACATTTTCGCGAGGACATTCAAACTAAATGTATGGTATAACATCATTTTCGCTTTGAGAAACATAGTATTATCATACATCAAATTAAACAGGAAGGTCTGTAGAATAATAAAATGCAATAAAAAAATCTACAAAAATATTGTAGGCCCTTAAAGTACCCGTTGCAAATTGTCGTGGGGGACGACGTTTCTGATCCGAGGCCGACGAGAGGAATCAAAACCCCTCTACAAGCGAAGCGAAGCAGTCAATAATCCGTGGCCACAATGTCAAGATGAAAACAAATTCCACTGAAATATTTCGTACACGCAGGAAGCTATTCGGCGACTTCGTGAGTAGACCGATTTCAAAATAGTTGGTTGGATCCCTAAAACATATTAATTATATTTTTTAAATTGCTACAGTCACTTCAGCTGAGTGCTAAAATTGGTTGATACTTTACTCGGGTAAAGTGTATATGTTCAGAATATGAATAACAAAATGTCCCTACATTTATACCAGTAGTATACCTCTGCCCACCCAGATATAATTAGCTGTGTCCCTGTAGAAGGAGTTCTAAGTGCTAGCAAATACAAAAGTACAATTAATACAGGTGTAATTAATTGTAACCAAGTGATATTGTTCTGAAAACGTTTACGTATTTAATGTGCAGCACTAAGACTGGAACAACAGAGGAGAGAAAGTCAAAGGGAAATTAATTAATGTTGTCAGCAAAGTAAAACACAAATAAATACTTGTCCCCGCTGGTGTTCAATAACACAGAACGAAGGGTCGTGTTTCATGGCAATGTAAGTAAGGAAACATAAATTACTTCCATGACCAGAAACCCATTAAACCTTTACACAAACAATGTTCAATTACTTTACGTTCTGACAGTTTTCTCACAACACAGAACTGAGCAGTAACTAATTTGTGAACGTGAACAAAATTCAAGTAGTCAATTTCTCTGTGCGGTTCTACTAAACGTTTTTTTAGAGTGTTGAATCCGAATTTACAGTTTGCAACCGAAACTTCCTGGAGCGTTCCGATATATTCGAAAAAATAGCGAAACTATGCATTTTATAGTCTACCCTATGAAAAAACTAAAGAAGGCAAAATTCACTATGCATCCCATCCGTGGGTTTTGAATGCAGGACCAGTGGGTGAGGAGCTGTCCGAAAAAGTTGAAAATTGACAAAATTTGTGTTCTTTGAAGATTTTCGCAGGTAACTCGTAATCTATACATTTTTCGAAAAAGACCTACTATGTACAAATTGAAACAGCAATCAAAACGAATTCCTTCTTTAAGTAGTTGTATCACAATGAATGAGGGGTGGGGAGGATAAAAGTTCTCTAGTACTTTTATAAGTATAGGTAAATTAAACAAATCAAAGGAGTGGAAAGGATGAACATGGTTTAACTTGAGTGTGGCGGCTACGACCGAAATACCACTCCACGTCAGAACGCTCTAAAGGCTGCTCAACTTCTCGTATATTGACGAAAACATTTAATACTTTTTCATTTAATCTTTCATTTGATGTATTGTTTATAATTTTAGGTTTAATGTAATAAATACTTCAAAGAATTAACACGTTCACTGCTAAGGACGCGTAAACTGTATGATATTAAGGACTCTTGCTTTGTTGATATTAAACGTTCGCAGTTTGCTTTTATTACTTTTGCAAGAAATGTGTTTGTAATTAATTTCAGCTGAGATTCGTATTTAATTAAATACGTTATGTTATTCAAAACAGTTTTAATGTTTCTTGATGTTTACATGTAGAATTAATTAACACGTTCACTGCTAAGGACGCCCATGTGAGCTTGACACTAAACACTATGATAAACGGCCGACGCACAGTGCATTGCGTGCTTCGCACGCTAACCTCCATATTAAGAGTATTTTCAATACTCCCAATATTCGGGTTGGCGTGCGAAGAACTCAATGCACTGTGTATTGAAAATACTCCCAATAAGGGGGTTATCGTGCAAAGTACTTGATGCACTGTGCGTAGTCCGCTTCACATAGTGTTTAGTGTCAAGCTCACATGTGCGTCCTTAGCAGTGAACGTGTTAATTAATTCTACATGTAAACATCAAGAAACATTAAAACTGTTTTGAAGAACATAACGTATTTAATTAAACACAACTCTCAGCTGAAATTAATTACAAACACATTTCTTGCAAAAGTAATAAAAGCAAACTGCGAACTTTTAATATCAACAAAGCAAGAGTTGAGATACAGTTTGTAGAGTTACTGTCGACACATTACTGTCTACTTGGCATTGCTTAGACGTGGAATTATAAGGTTAATTACAATTCAGGGAGTGTATGTAAGGTTTGTGGTTTTTGTGGAACTTTGAATCTCATTGGTTTAGAGAGAACTCCTGGGTATTAACGCCAAATAAGTGCGCAGTTTTATCCGCGAATTTTCTTCGTTTCATATTATTTAGTTCGACCCGCAGCTCATTTCTCATGCAACGTTTTGTTTTGTGTGGCACGTTTATGAACTTTCGCAGCTAATTTATTTATCGCTTCTTTCTATCAAGGTTAAAAGTATCCGCCACTTTTCTATATTTAAATAAAACACTTTCTTTTGTTAGGATTAATAGTGTAGGATTATCTATACTAATATTATAAAGAGGTAAAGTTTGTTTGTTTGTTTGTATGTTTGTTTGTTTGTATGTAGGGGGTAATCTCTGGAACTACTGAACCGATTGAAAAAATAGTTGTACTAATAAAAAGCTACACTATCCCTGAGTAACATAGGCTATAATTAATTTCGATAAAAACATTTTTTATTTCAATATTTGTAAATTTAGTCGGAAAAAATTCTTAGGTTAGCCCTAGACTAATAAATCAACACAGTCATGTATTTACATTTATTGCCATAGCAACCAATTGAATAAAATAACAGCTGTTCGCTGTAATATTTCCATTAATAGCTTATTTCAAATTTTGTATTTCTAAATTATAGGTTAGGTTTTTATTAAAGTTTAGAACTGAGCCTTGCTGGTTCTTTTAACCTTTATTATAACTGCTGTTATAAAATATATGAAATAATTTGATTTGAAATTTTACATTATTTTCTGTCTTAGCTTTGGGGTTATTATTAATAGTACACTTTTATTATAAAGAAAACAACATGATTATGTGTATGGAACGTTCCAGCGGGGTTGGCGTGCGGAGCACGCAGGGGTTTCCCCTAGTCTATACTAATATTATAAAGAGGTAAAGTTTGTGTGTTTGTTTGTTTGTATGTAGGGGGTAATCTCTGGTGCTACTGAACCGATTGAAAAAATAGTATTACTAATAAAAAGCTACACTATCCCTGAGTAACATAGGCTATAATTCATTTTGGTAAAAACCTTTTTTTATTTTAATATTTGTAAATTTAATCGGAAAAATCTTAGGTTAGGCCTGGAATGATAAACTAACACATGTATTTACATTTATTACCATAGCAACCAACTGAATAAAACAACAGATTAGATAACATAGCTGTTTGCTCCAATATTTCAATTAACAGCTGATTTCAAAATTTGAAGCAATTATTTTTGTATTTCCAGCTTTTAGGTTAGGGTTTTAGATTGTAGACCTGAGCCTTGCTGGTTCTTTAACCATTATTATAACTGCTGTTAAAAAATATAAGAAATAATTTAATTTAAACATTTAACATTATTTACCATCTTAGTTTTGAGGTTATTATTAATCCTACACCTTTATTATAAATAAAACGTAACAAATGTTTTAAGAAGGTTCCATTGGGGGTTGGCGTGCGGAGCACGCAGGGGTATCCCCTAGTGAATTATATAATAATCATATGTAATAAAGAGTAGTTTAAGAATTACAAGTCCCACGGCGAGAACACAGAATATAGAACAAGGTTGGGTAAGAATGTCTAATATTGTGTGAGTGCTGACAGAAGCTAGGCATACTTTAGAAACCTAGTTATGTCAACTCAGTACACTATAAAAGGGTCCTAATGACCTTGCTACAAGGCCAGAGTTTTGGAAGACGGCCGGGAGCCCTGTTGGTTGAACAGGGCAGTGTTCTGGAAGAGATATACGGTATAGGCCGAACGTAGCCTCTAGTGTTCGGCGGATCTAGATAAGATACTTGAGGAGTACTGGTAGGCAAACAGACTGTCTAATATTCATATTTAAAGAACTGTATTTTGGTCATTGTCAAAGTAGAAGCATTACGTGACATTGCTATTGTGAGCGTTTCGTCTTGGGATATAATTAATAGTAATTATAGAATCAGTAGACATTGTTATTTAATGTAAAGTCAGTTACGTATTGTAGTTGTTTGTTAATTGTCAAAATAGTGTCATTCTATCACTGAACCACTCAATTTTAAAATGTAAGAATTGCAAGGTATATAAATTGGTTGTTTTCTATTATTATAATCCTTCAACCTAAGTGATTCGTGATTTTGAACCCTGGGCAGTTGGGTTGTAATTTCCACCCCTTACACTTTACAATCTTATTCGACAAA
This sequence comes from Philaenus spumarius, assembly GCA_018207615.1. Lineage (NCBI taxonomy): Eukaryota > Metazoa > Arthropoda > Insecta > Hemiptera > Aphrophoridae > Philaenus > Philaenus spumarius. The sequence continues at coordinate 172,140 of JAGFPH010000984.1, forward strand.
AACAGTTTGACCTATTCGAAATTCATGTTCTTAACTAATTCAACCCTCAACTTTTACTATTTAAATTTTTATAAGTCTTTGAATCCTCTCCCTTTCAGTTGCAACAAAATACTAATATAAATTATTTGTGGCCGCCAATAAACGTTACCAATAACCTACATCATTCAATTGTTATATTTCTACCGTTAATTATATTTTACTTTTAAATACTTTCCTACCCAAACTTTAGGATTTCCCCTGATGTTACCTGTACTCATAATAAATGTATAATAATAATACAATAATAATTGTAATTGATAATTGTTTTGGTATTGGTTGAAATAAATGTATCAGAATACAGGAACTGTGCCTGTCTTTTTATGATAATAGCAAATCGTTTAATCAGCAATATATTTCTATCCTTACATGCATTAATTATTTAATCTTTTATTGAAGTGAAATCTTTTTTAGATGCTCCGAGCGCTTTTTTTTGATGAGGTAAAATACACGAACTCGTGATGCGCTTTTCGTTTTTGATATCATCGATGATTTCTTCTTTTTCATTGGTTTACACACGTACTAAAATTATAAATTCAGTAGTAAATGCAAAGGCTAAACTCAATAGCTGTATGGGTTTAATCATGTCACGCTATCGATGAAATGGACATTCTGCTTCCTCATTTCGTCAGTTATGTACTTGTGTAATAGTTTACTTGGTGATACCTCTAAAATTTACATAGTGCTTTCTCTTTTTTTTAATGTCTACATTTTCTAAATTTCTGTCGGAAGTCCCACATCTGCTTTATTTCCTTTTTTTATTATTATTAACCTTTATCTAACCCTTTATAACTTTTTATAACGATTTTAAAAGGTGTACGGCAAAGTTATTTTAATAAACTTGAGCTGTCCCGAGAGGAATTTTACCAATATTTAAATGGTCGGGATTGGGAAGGGTTAGCAAGATATTGTCAAGCAGCCTGGAAGTATAGGTGGAAGCTGATAAAAGAGTTTAATTACTAAAATGGTTTGTCTGAAGAATACACAGGTAGGACAAACATAATGCTTAGGCTACTCGGAGATATATTGTATGAATTTGTATTTACTGTAGTTATTGATGTATATGTTTGGTTTTGTTTTAATGTTTATATTTATTTGTTTATGTATTTAGTATAGTGTTGGCAGAAGTCTGTCAATTAAGGTTCCGTTTGCTTTTGGTTAGGTTTCTATATTCAATTTTTTGTAATTTGTGTGTGAGCGTGTGGATGGGGGGGGGGGGGGGGGCTTGGCGTATGTAAAATTAATTATGGTGATTCCTTATTTTTATTTAATTATGCTAAAAATAAGAATGTAAATATGAAATAATGTTAAATAATGGATTTTACCAACCTGGCTGTCGGTCAAAACGACCAGAGCCATTCAATGCTTGCTTGCTTAACCCTTTATAACGTTTATTTACTTTCAGAAATTATCTCAACATTTCAACTATTATCTCCAGTTTTCCAGTTATCCGCCATTTTTTTTACAAAATATTTAATGTCTTAATATGTAGGAAATACATTAAACGTACATTTTGGATACATATTTTATAAGACATCTTTTAAACAAACATGTACAAAAAACAAAACTTTTTCATGTATTTTCTAAATGACGGCCGTTTAATTTTTGTAATGTAAAATATCTCGAAAACCACTAACATTACGAACTAATTTCAAGAAACAACAAATTTTCTGTTTTAATGACAAACATAACGATTGTTTTTATTATTCCTTTAACTTAAAAGATAACAGAATAGTTATTGGTTAAAAAATAAAAATGTCGTATCTTGGTAGTTGTTCATAACATCCAAAATGACTCTAGAACTAAATCGTGAGAAAAAATCATGTAAATAAAGTCCACAACAAATTATTAAAAAAAGGTTTTTATTACATCAAAAGAAACCAAAATTGTAGGTCATATTGAGACTTTATTTTAAAAGTAGGTTAAAAACAAATAAAACCAAAGATATTAAGTATGTTTTTAAAACAAATCAGAGTGGTGGATCATTGGAAAACAAAGCATATCCGAACCTATGTTTGTATTTTCTTTATTTTCACTAGTAGAACACGTCCTGAAAGTTTCTCTGTTTCTTCCTGAATATTCTCTGTGATTTCCTGGCGGTACCTGTCTCAGCACACATATCTGCATTCAAATGAAATTTTAACTTTAATTTCAGTGCTATGAATCTAAGTATGGTTTCTGGTTTTTGTAGAGCTTTGAATTTGATTGATTTATACAGAAGAGCTGGGTATAAAAGGGAGATGATTATGGACTTTGTTGGGAGAAGGTAATGGAGTAAAGGTGATGCTAGATAAAAATGTAAAGGTTTTTGTTGAAGGGCATTCTTTATTAAGGTAACAAAGATATCTCGGAGGATCTGGTAATTATTATGTGTTGCCAACTGAATTACATTAAACTAGTGACTTGTAGGGGCAATAGAACCTATATATAGGCTATATTTCTAGGAGAAATACCTCTTCGTGATGGCCTACCTTTGCGAGGTGGTCCTCCAGCGTTATTCATTACAGTAAAAAAGTACAGTTGAAATAATTTTATAATGTGTTTAATCATATAGCCTAAGCTTTGATTTTAATTCTCACTTTGAATAAAAAACACAGCTACAATAACAAAACCCATCACAAAAATGCACATTCAGGTGTGCAAAAATCACACATAGCTGAATTTTCAAATTTATATACAATCACCTGTTTTTAACACTAAAATCACTTGATTTACACCTACATATTCCCATGCTATTTAAATGATAATTATTTTATTCCGTAACAAATTTGCGTGACACAGTTAAAAAAAATGAATATTTTCCCCCAAAACTTCATGCCCAGACATCTAAAACGAGACCTCTCTCAGCTTTCTACGACCTACCGTTCGCTTACAATTTCATTTGCAAATTTGGGCTTACGGAATTAGATATATAGATAAATGCATTAATAAAAGGCATGTGTAAAAGTAATACAAAATGAAGTCGTGCTACAGTAAATTGTAGACTATTTTGTCCCCTGGTTCATGGTATAACCGTCTCTTATTGCTTCTTTGTTTATACACTACAAACATGTAAATACAGTACTTAGTTAACACGCAAGAAAGTTCTCTAAACGCGTCGGTAGAGAAATCTAAAACATCCTGACTAAATAACATTTTTATTTTGCTTGAAGTCTGAAATAGTAAACGGAATTTTAAAAGGGAATCCGCTGATTGCGGTCCAACAGGAGAGCAGTTTTAAAATTCCTTTAATAAATCGTTCATCACGGTCATTTTTCACAATTCAAGAATTCTTAAAGCGTTCCTTGTACGTGACGCAGTTACAGAAACAGCTGGATTACAGCTGAAATCGCTGGCGCTGGTCTGTTCATTTAAAATTCCAATCTCGCTTCGGACTCATAATCATATTTAAACTACACAATATTTATTTCTAAAATTATTGCGGACTAAGTATTTAATTTTAGTGCATTGGTATGGTAGGATATATATATTTTTTTAAATTGCACATTTAAAATATTTAGGCGGAAATACAGGCTGATAGAAAATATCAGCTGTTAGAAAATGACAAACCATTGGTATCGTCATGACCTCAGCACTTCAAAGGGTAATTCTGGCAGGTAAATACAGGGTCTTTAAAATGTATAGAAAGTAATTATCTGTACTAATATTATAAAGAAGTAAAATTAATTAATTTGTTTAATTGTATGTAAGGGGTAATCTCTGGAACTACTGAACCGAGTGAAAAATAGTTTTCCTAATAAAAAGCTACACTATCCCTGAGTAACATAGGCTTCATTCATTTTGATAAAAACATTTTTTATTTCAATATTTGTAAATTTAGTCGGAAAAAATTCTTAGGTTATTCCTAGACTGATAAATTAACACATATTTCTTGAATGTATTATACATTCATTACCATAGCAACCAATTGAAAAAAATAAAAGCTAAAGCAGCTGTTTGTTTAATGTTTCCTTTATTCTGTAACAATAATAATTGACTCGCGGCTTGCCGCTCTCTCATCGTCTACACTCACTGTGAAGCAAATGCAAACAGATTATTGTATACTTTGATATTATTACAGAGGCACTTGGATCGGGCTAGTGATGACCTAGATCCCTAATCAAGTTTCTGTCCTAATCAAAACTCTGGCTCTACTTCCTCATCTGTCAGAATTTGGACCACCACTACCTCCACCATTCTAACCCTATCCAAATGCGTCTGTCCTAATCAAAACTATGGCCCGATCCCGATTTATGCCCAGCGTTTTGGTTATACGAAGATCTTTGTAACAAGAACACTCAACAGGCATATTTATACCAAATTTGAGCCCGTATAGGTGTAAATATTTTTTATAAAACGTGAATTTTAGGCAAAACAATTGTTTCGTTATTTGGCTGGTTTTTGCGGCGAGACATCAAATTGGCTAACACCACACGAAATCTTTTATTTCAAATTTCATGCCTGTTCTATAGTTCATAGATTTTGTGATTGTTTGGCTATTTTATTCAAATATTTATAAAGGTCATTAAGGTATTCTCGAGTTGTCGCTTTACAAGCTATACGAGAACAATTATTATTCTCATGTCCTGAAACTGTAGTTAAGGCAATAAATGTAAGAAATATGGATAGTATTTTATAATGTGGATTTTATAATGTAAAGGCATAACATCTTTCCAAAATTCAATTCAAGTTCTAAAGCAGCCCAAAAAGCTAAATCTTCAGCCGAACAAATTTGGCTAAACACAGAAATAAAACACTTATACGGCAAAAAACAATTTCTAAATAAAGAAATCTTTAAAACACATTTAGCACTCGGTAAAATGCTGTCGAAAGTCGAATTTTACCAACTAATGGGTTCAATATGTAAAAACAATTACAATACAAAAAAACTATATTATCTCAGAAAAATTCAATAAATTGTTGAACAGGAAAACTGAAAATGATTCCAAAATAAAAAACAAATTTATGCATGATCATACATTTCACCCCCGATTATTAAATAGTTCCGACATAACATTCAATAGACAGGAATTAGATTTGCTTAATAAAGGCCTAAACTACAACATCAAGCCTAAACAAATAAACTATAACCAAGCCCTAATCAGCATCGAAGCAGCAATCCAAAGATTACCACTAAGTAAACAGAACCTCACCAGATGTTTCATTAGTGACCAATCAGAGACACAACGGATTAAGAACATGAAAGTAAACAAACCTAATCATAACAAGGAGTATCGTATAGCTAATAGCATAGCTGCTAAGGTGATGTCGCACAATGCAGTCATCACAAAAGCTGATAAAGGCAACACTGTAGTTATAATGACCAAAAAAGACTACATCGAGAAAACCAACCAATTTTTAAAAGACAATAACATAACCACACTTAAATCTGACCCCACGGTTAAATTTAACAGAATAATTAAAACCGCAATCAACTCCTGTTCGTACATACTTGATAACAACCAAAAAGGATTCGTAAAGATGATCAACCCGTCTGCTCCAAAGTCAAGATCATTACCAAAAATACATAAAAATGGACACCCAATCAGACCTTTGGTAAATTTTACCAACGCTCCAACTTATAAATTATGCAAGACCTTAGGCCAAATAATAAGAAATAATGTAACCTTCACCCAAAATCACTCCTTAATAAATAGCCTAGATCTCATCAATAAAATACAGAATGAGAAAATAGAATTTAATAACATACTTGTTTCATTCGATATAGTCAATTTATATACCAACGTCCCGATAACTGAAACTATAACCATATTAAAAAATAATATCGAAGAACATAACACAATTATTGGTCACAAGTTAGAAGAACTCATAAAACTTGTAACAACATGTTTGCAGCAAAATTATTTTGAATTCGATAACACTTGTTATATCCAAACAAAAGACCTGGCTATGGGTTCTCCTCTATCAAGTATATTGTCTGAGATTTTTCTCAATCACATTGACAAAAATACATTATGAACCCGTCTAACAAGTTTTATAAAAACATACGATTTTACCACAGATACGTCGACGACACAATCTGTCTCTTCAAAGGAACTAAAAGACAAATGAATACTTTTAATAACTATTTAAATAAATTACACCCTTCCCTCAAATTCACATGCGAAGTGGAAGCCAACGACAGCTTGAATTTTCTTGACTTAACCATCACCAAAGCTAAGAACAAATTTGCCTTTAAAGTATACAGGAAACCAACACAAACGGACCACACAATACACGCCACCTCAAATCATCCGCACAACCAGAAGATGTCAGCTTATAATAGTTTTATACATAGAGCGCTTAACATACCGTTGAACAAAACTGACTTCGAACAGGAAATAAAAACAATAAAACAGATAGCAATCTCAAATGGCTACGATCACACAATAATAGATAGACTGATAAAAAACAAAAACAAACAGAACAATATAAAAGAAGACAAACCGAAATAATTATATAAGTGCTGAATACCATGGATTGTTGGATAATGCCGCAGACAGAATATTCCTAAAACAAGGTTACAAACTGGCCTTTAAAACTAAAAATAACTTAGCCAAGGCAATCAAACCAAAACCTAAAGATGACTGCCCTCATAACGCAAGTGGAATATATAACCTTACTTGTAATAATTGCGATAAACAATACATCGGTCAAACAGGACGAACTTTCAAAACACGTTTCAAAGAGCACATTCCTAATAGTAAATCTGACCCAACCCATTCTAAATATGCCGAACACCTAATAGATACTGGCCATACATATACAAATATCCAAAATAATATGCAAATTCTAAATAAATGTTCTAAAAGACCAAATATGAATGTCCTTGAGGAATTTCACATTTATAAGGCCACAATTTTAAACCCAAGCTTACTGTTGAACGATAAAATCCATTTTCAGTCCAACATCTTATTCGACAATATCATCAGAACCAACCCCCTCCTATCGCCAAAATAATCTACTGAATACATTTCAATACGTAAGATAGACTAGATTAATCAGTGCGTAACTAAGGACGGACCGCAATGCACGTGCGAGTGTTTTTATCCATAAGACTATATTTATATCTTCGTTCAAATGTGCTGTGTACATGTATAGTGTTTGTGTTTTGTGTTTGTGTTCGTAAATTGTGATTAACAATTTAATGTTGTTTTGACGCGCATTAAATTAAATGCAAAACATTTTAATAATATAATCGGTTCGACAATGCCTGAAAAATAGGCGAAACGATCGTCACCGCCAAACAGAAAAGAGACATCAAACAGGACTGTGAGCAGAATTTCACGTAAACAAGGTATTTATTTATAATAAATCCAGTCCAGTAAGGCAAAAAACAACTTAATCATTATAATGTGTGTTATAATATATATATATATATATATATAGTAAATGTAAGCGTGATTAGTCCACGCGTGCCGATATAACTCAGCAAACCACCCCGCAGCCCCGTAGGGGTTATATATTAGGGTGAGGTCCATCCCCATCTATGAAGAAGGTTTCTGTTTGGGACTTCATTAGTTAGATTCGGAGGCTTGGTTGTCAAAAGACTCCATCGTATTAATGGGTTTCTTATGGGAAATCGGTGGATCAGCTGGGAATTAAGCACCGAAGTGTCCGAGACTGGCCAGAATGTTCGAGAAGCTTCCAGAATATTTCAGAATGTTCGAGAATGTTGTAAAATGGTAGAAAATATTGGAGAATGTTTCAGAATGTTTGATAATGTTGGATAATGTTGTAGAATGTTGGATATTATTCGAGAATGTTCGGGAATGTTAGAGAATGTAGTAGAATGTTTAAAAATGTTTGAGAATGTTGAAGAACGTTGTAGAGTGTTTCAGAATGTTTACGAATGTTGGAGAGTGTTGTATAATGTTAGATATTGTTCGAGAATTTTATAGAATGTAGTACAATATTGAAAAATGTTTGAGAATGTTGGAAAACGTTGTAGAATGTTTCAGAATGTTTGAGAATATGGAAGAATGTTTCAGAATGTTGTAGAATGTTGGATCATGTTCGAGAATGTTTTAAAATGTAGTAGAATGTTGAAAAATGTTCGAGAATGTTCGAGAACGTTGTAGAGTGTTTCAGAATGTTTTATAATGTTGGAGAATGTTTCAGAATGTTTGAGAATGTTGTAGAATGTTGGATAATATTCGAGAATGTAGTAGAATATTGATAAATGTTCGAGAAGTTGGAGATTGTTGGGCAATGTTGTAAAATGTTCGAGAATGTTGGAAAACGTTGTAGAATATTCGAAAATAAAATTATGAGTAACAAATAACAGGTCTCCCTGTCTGATTGTGTAGTTGGTAGAAGGTAGAAACTTTAAGATAGCAAGGTACATTATGTGGACTTTAAATTGCCCCATTATCCTTTTCAATTTCGTAATGGAGTCTGTTTTCATTTTCCATCAGTAGTTTATAACACCGCTTGTACTTTGACAAACTGTAATCTCGAAGTTGAACTCTGTATCGAGTTTAAATTTATTATGTTAATTAAATTTAAACATAATGTGAGGGTAGCCTCCTGGATTGTATACTTAACGTATATGTAAAGTTTATAAATACTTCAATTCATTCCGTCATATTGGATACATGATGCATTGGATTGTTCGACGGAATGAATTAAGGTATTGTCAGGGTTGTTGGTAAATACCAGCAACCGATAAGAACTTTATTATTAAGAAACTAGTGAAAAAAGCCTCCCGAGGTCGGCTGAAAAAGTCCGAAGTCAAAATGAATCTTCTTCAAAAGTAGATATCAATAGTACCTATCTTTTGTCGAATATTTTCAAAGAAATTTTTAGAATGCTCGTGCGACCCTGTCATGAAACTTTGAATTAATGCAGAGGTCTTAATTGGTTCCAATACAACTTAGCCTTTAGAACAACGCTGATTGAAATGTTTGTCCCATGACCTTTCTTCTTTGAAATGTTTTGCATTGCAGAAATTGCATCGCTCAGTAAGCTCACCACAATTATGTTGTTCGGCATTGTCATCGAATACAAATGTGCTTGCAGTTCTAATAGTTTGTATATGATGAATATTGTTTGGGGTTCTAAGTCGTGCAGCTAGTGTTGGAGCTATCTCTCGAACTTGGTCCAAGTTCTCCATATCTCTTCGACAGCGCTTGTTGGCAGCATTATCGATGTAACGAATACAACCTCGCTTTCTGCGTGTCATTTTACTGGATGTATCGCTGTTGCTTGAGATGTTGGGTGTCAAGAATTTTTGCAAACAGAAGATTCAATATTTACAATAATGTCTTCCATAAAAGTAACAACTTCTTCCTCCTTATGACAGAAGTTTAGTATTTCAAAATTAAGCCTACTAAAAGAGTTAAGTACCGTACATTTTCACAAATTGTTCTTTCAGGTTGAATTTTGAAATTTGTTTTTTTATTATAACTCTTTACACTTCAAATGTTGTGTTTTTTCTCTTGTGCCAGAATTTGTTTTTTGTTTACGTAGATTTTTCGGACGTCCAAGTTTAACATTTTTGTCCGTGTTAGAACTTAACGTTTCTACATCATTATTGTCACTGAATTTTATATCAAAATTAGGCTTACTAAAGGAGTTAAGTAAATTTTTCCTAATTGTTATTTCAGGTTGAACTTGATTTTTAATTTTGAAATTAGCTTTATTATAATTATAACACTTTACACTATTAAAATGATGTGTTTTTTCTCCTAGGCCAGAATTGTTTTTTTGTTTACGTAGATTTTTTGGACGTCCAAGTTTAACATTTTTGACCATGATAGAACTTAAAGTTTCTACGTCATTATTTTCACTGAATTTTATATCAAGATTAGGCCTACTAAATGAGTTAAGTACATTTTTCCTAATTGTTATTTCAGGTTGAATTTGATTGATTTTTAATTTTGAAATTAGTTTTATTATTATTATAGTCCTTTACACTCTTCAAATGTTGTGTTTTTCTCTTGTGCCAGAATTGGTTTTTTGTTTACGTAGTTTTTTGGACGTCCAAGTTTAACATCTTTGACCATGTTAGAACTTAATGTATCATCATTAACAATCTTGTTGAAGATCAAAATATCAAAATGGCCGGAATCTCGGTTTCCAGAAAATTTTAAGCTACATATTCTATATCCATTTCCAATTGACATCTCGTAATTAGTCAAATCATTAGCGAAGATGTGGAATTTTAACTGAGGGAAAATTTTTGTTGTAGCTGCACGATTTCTACATGGCCTTCATATACACCATCATCAATCATAAGCTTTTTGTAGTCGGAAAAGTTTTTAATATGTTTTCCATAAGTTGTTTGGTCACCAATAATGAACTGGGAATAGTAATTCCAATTATTTCCAACTGCATTTACAACCTGTGGTCTAATATCTTTGTAAACATTTTGTGTTCCAAATAAAAATGAGGATAGGCCTACACACCTAAAAAAACAGTTTCCATCTCCACATACTTTTTCTATTGTGGCCATTATTTAAAAAAAAAAGACAACTTACTACTAAACTATTATTTAAAAAAAATTACTTACTATTAATAGTTCCTTATAAACACTATAGACTCAAAATAAACCCATAACCGGATTTAAACAATGCTAAACAAAATCAGTACCTAATTAAAATAATTATTGCAATCAGCTGATTTTGCAATATCAGTTGTTTTTTTCAAATATCAGCTGTTTTTAAATAAATAGTTAATACAGTAGTGTGATTTATGACTAATGCTAGAATTGGGTTCATGTGGTAAATATTTCAAAAAAATATAATCATAAAATAAAGTTGAAAATAATATATTTTTTTAATAAATGACTTAAATATTCATTTAAAACAAACCGAGTGAAAATTTATCCTGCATATCTATAGAAATATACATCAATCCCAAAACTATTAAAACTTTTTTTTATCAAATTATGAAATACGTAAAATTAACATTTCCTAATTTTTTGATAATAATGACTCTATTTTATTTGAATTAAAACAAACCACACTAAAATCAGCCAAATAGATCTAGAGAAATAGGTATCAATAGGGTTTTGAAATAAAACAACAAAAAAACTGGAAACTGCCCGTATAAGTACACAAATGAAAAAAATTATATTTAATAATTTTTTGATAATGACGACTATAGTTTATTTCATTTAAAACAAACCACACTAAAAATGGCCATGTAGATCTCCAGAAATATGTGTCGGTAGGTTTTCAACCTAAAACCAACAAATTTAAAAACTGCTCTTTTAAGTATAGCAATGGAAAAAAATTACAATTCATAATTTTTTGATAATAATGACTATAGTTTAGTTTATTTAAAACAAACCGCACTAAAATCGGCCTGGTAGATCTCCAGAAATATATATCAATAGGGTTTTAACCTAAAACAAAAAACAAAAAAAAACAAAACTGGAAAAGTGCCCTTATAAGTAGGCTACAAAATAAAAAAAATTCACATTTCATAATTTTTTGATAATGATGACTATATATATATTTTTTTATTTTGTTTAAAACAAACTGCACTAAAATCAGCAAGGTAGATCTAAAAAAATAAGTACCGGTATCTATAGGGTTTTAATTATAAAACCAAAAAAAAAATTAATTTCATAATTTTTTGATAATGATGACTATAGTTTATTTCATTAAAAACAAACCGCACTAAAATCAGCATGGTAGATTTTTAGACATAGGGGTTAACCTATGCCATACATAGGGGTTAATAGGGTTACATATGTACATAGGGGTTAATAGGGTTTTAACCTAAAACCAAAAAAACTGAAATAGCACCCTTAAAAGTACAGCAATGAAAAAATTTAAATTTCATAATTTTTTGATAAAAATGACTGTAGTTTATGTAATTTAAATCAAACCGCACTAAAATCGGCCGGGTAGATCTCCAGAAGTAGATAACAATAGGTTAAAACAAACAAAAAATTTTAAAAGCGCCCTCATAAGTACACCAATGAAAATAAATTATATTTCATAACTTTGATAATAATGACTGTGCATTATGTCATTTAAAACAAACCGCACGAAAATCGGCCGGGTAGATCTCTAGAAGTAGAAATCAATAGGGTTTCAACCTAAAACCAAAAAAACTAAAAAAGCACCCTTATAAGTATACAAAAAAAATGTACATTTCATTTTTTGGTAATAATGACATTTTCTGTCACTTAAAACAAACCGCGCTAAAAATCGGCCAGGTAGATCTCAAGAAATAGATATTAATAGGGTTTTAACCTAAAACAAAAAAAAAAAACTCAAACAGTGGGATAAGTGAACTAATGAACAAAATTTACATTTATTAATTATTTGATATTAATGACTGTAGTTTATATCATTTAAAACAAACCGCACTGAAATCGGCCAGATATATCTCCAGGAATAGATATCAATAGGGTTTTAACGTGAAACCTAAAAAACTCAAAAACCGCCGTTAAAAGTCCACCAATGAAAAAAATACATTTAATAATTTTTTGATAATAATGACAACATTGTCTGCCGTGTAAAACAAACAGCAATAAAATCGGCTCTTTAGATTTTCAGAAATAGCTATCAATAGGATTTTAACATAAAAACAAAAAAAAACTCAAAAAGTGCACTTTTAAATATGCCCATGAAATAAAATTGACATTTCATAATTTTTTGATAATATTAACAACATTCTCTGTAATTTAAAACAAACAGCACTACAATCGGACCGGTAGATCGTCAGAAATAGCTATCAATAGGATTTTAACATAAAAGCCAAAAAACTTAAAAAGTGCCCTTTTAAGTATGCCCATGAAATAAAATTGACATTTTATAATTTGTTGATAATAATGACAACATTGTCTGTCAATTAATACAAACATCACTAAAATCGGCCCAGTAGATCTTCAGAAATAGCTATCAATAGGATTTTAACATAAAAGCCAAAAAACTCAAAAAGTACCCTTTTAAATATGCCCATGAAATAAAATTGACATTTCATAATTTTTTGATAATAATGACAACATTGTCTGTCAATTAATACAAACGGCACTAAAATCGGCCCAGTAGATCTTCAGAAATAGCTATCAATAGGATTTTAACTTAAAATCCAAAAAACATAAAAAGTGCCCTTTTAAGTATGCCCATTAAATAAAATTGACATTTCATATTTTTTGATAAGGATGACAAAATTATCTGTCATTTAAAACAAACAGCACTAAAATCGGACTGGTAGATCTTC
>JAGFPH010000984.1:188138-207773 GCA_018207615.1 Philaenus spumarius
TAATTAATTTCTTGTATAATATAACAGCTGATTTCACCCATCATCTGCTAAAACAAAAGCTAGCATAGATTATACCTTTGGGGTTATGTTTACAACTTTAATCAATATAAGTCTTCTTAAGTTATAAGTCTACAATTCTATAATCCTTACAATTGTACACAATTACCGAGTTAAAAATCCCCGTCAGCATAGTTAGGTAGGCCTAGATTAACTCTGTTGTTTTTAAATAGTGTTTTTATTTAATTATGTATTTCTGATGTGTATCTAATTAATCTGCCTGTGATTTTTCACGGGGGCTTACTAGTTCATATTAATTTAAAGATCCTAACACTCTCTCTTTCACGTATTGAATAGAAAAGAAATGAGATCTTTATGTAAGTACAGCGAACAGCTGTTTGCACGAACTAAGTGGTTTGAACTTTACAGGAGCAAACTTTTACAAAGAATTACAACAGGGCGTCTTTATTTATCAAAGGACAACGCGAGGGGAACCTGAAGCAATACTGAAACTTTTTAAAAGTATCACTTTTTGTTCTGAACACGATTCAATAAAAAGTTGTTTGCCTTCTGGTAGAGAATGCATTTAATGGTCATTAACGAAACACATGTTTGACTGGAAGTAAAATTTTAGATTTTTCTCTAGAAATACTAGAATACAGTAAATCTGCTTGGATTTATATCTAAAAAAAGAAATATGTGAGGTTATTCGGCACCGATTTGTTGTTTACACCTGATAGTCAGTCTGGATACCCAAAATCGCTCAAAACGTAAAATTTACGGCCGGCATGTAAACTTGCGAAGCGAAGCCCTTCATAACCGAGGAATCCAGGTCTCGGTGTAAACTCGTAAAGAGATTTTTTTCATTGCGAGCGGAACCAAGCAGCAAGAGTGCCGGGGCTGGAGGCTGACTTTCAAACTTGCAAATTCTACTAATATATTTCGTACACGCAGTCAGCTATTCGACGCCTTCGTGAGTAGACCGATTTCCCAAATAGGTTGGTTGAAACCTTAAAACGTATAAACTTAATTACAGAAATTCGCTCTTGTTACTTGTTAAACTTTGTCCTAATACCTCTAGTATTGGGTAGCAACTTCAGCCATTTTGTAATACTAGTTAGATTTTTATGTTTAACAATGGAAACGCCATGTACAACCGCTAGTGGTTTGGGCGCAGTAAGACATTTGGAAACATTTAAAATCATTAATTCCATTTGTGTGATACAGCTTCCGTTGTACTTATCCTGTTTTAATAAAATGAAATGCATATCCAAAGAAACAATGAAGAAATTCACGAGGACAATAAAAGTATTTCATCCCCATTTCATTTCCATCCCTTGTTCTCATTCCCCTCGCACCACTTTGTAAACTTTAATATTCTTTAAATTGCTTTAGTTCCGCCTGTCTATTTTCCCTATAAAAACCATCTGTTGTTTGTGTAATTCAACTCCTTGCATAGCTTTCTTTTCTTGAAGTTATTTTATAAAACAAAAGAACTCGTCCGAACTAGTAACACATGTTTTATTGCATTTATAATTCGTTTCATAAACTTTGTAACATTTGCACAGTATAATATACTTGATTTAATGTTTTAACTTTGTTTTGACATTTCTATTTATCCCATCTCTATCTTAATATATAACTACAAGCAAATTACGGTCAATTTAAAAACAATGTGCTCTATTTAATGACACTGTGATCTGTTTAAAGACACTGAGCTACAAATGTAAACATTGACCGTGCTCCAAATACAATTGTCCTTTACTTAAATACATTGAGCTTTATTTAAAGACATTGTAATATATTAACAACATTGTTATCTATTTAAAGAAATTGTGCTCTATTTAAAGACATTGTACTATATTTATAGACATTGTGTTTTACTTAAGGTCTTGTGCTCTATTTAAAGACATTGTGATCTATTTAAAGACATTGCACTATATTTAAAGGCAATGTGCTATATTTAAAGACCCTGTGATGTATTTAAGGACACTGTGCTGTATTTAAGGACACTGTGCACTACTTAATGACATTGTGCTCTGTTTAAAGACATTTCACTCTATTTAAAGGCATTGCACTCTATTTAAAGACATTGTACTCTATGTGAAGACAATGTGCTTTACTTAGTGTTATGCTCTATTTAAAGACATTGTGATCTATTTAAAGACATTGCACTATATTTAATAACATTGTGCTCTATTTAAAATAATGTTTTTCTACAAAGGCAATGTATTTATATTTAAAGAACCCCGTAATATATTTAAGGACCCTGTACTGTATTTAAGGACATTTTGCACTACTTAATGACATTGTGCTCTATTTAAAGACATTGCACTATATTTAAAGACATTGCACTCTATTTAAAGACATTACACTATATTTAATGGCATTGTGCTCTATTTAAAGACATTGCACTATATTTAAAGACATTGTGCTCTATTTAAAGACATTGCATTCTATTTAAATACATTGCACTCTATTTACATACATTACACTATATTTAATGGCATTGTGCTCTATTTAAAGACATTTCACTCTATTTAAAGACATTGTACTCTATTTAAAGACATTTCACTATATTTAAAGACATTGCACTCTATTTAAATACATTTTACTATATTTAATTACATTTTGCTCTATTTAAATACATTTCACTCTATTTAAAAACATTGCACTCTATTTAAAGAGATTACAAAATATTTAAGGAAATTGCACTCTATTTAAAGATATTGAACTCTATTTAAAGACATTGCACTATATTTAATGACATTGTGCTCTATTTAAATACATTGCACTCTATTTAAAGACATTCACTCTATTTAAATACATTGTACTATATTTAATGACATTGTGCTCTATTTAAATAAATTGAACTCTATTTAAAGACATTGTACTATATTTAAAGACATTGTATTATATTTAATTACATTGTGCTCTATTTAAAGACATTGCAGTCTATTTAAAGACATTACACTCTATTTAAATGCATTGCACTCTAGTTAAATACATTGTACTCTATTTAAAGACATTGAACTCTATTTAAAGACATTGTACTCTATTTAAAGACATTGTCCTATATTTAATGACATTGCACTCTTTTTAAAAACATTACACAATATTTAAACATTTTGCACTCTATAAAGACATTGAACTCTATTTAAAGACATTGCACTATATTTAAATACATTGCACTCTATTTAAATACATTGCACTTTATTTAAAGACATTGCACTCTATTTAAAGACATTACACAATATTTAAGGATATTGCACTCTATTTAAAGACATTGTACTCTATTTAAAGATATTGTGCTCTATTTAAAGACATTGTGCTTTAATTAAGGTGTTGTACTCTATTTAAAGGCATTGTTTTGTGTTCTATATAGGCAATGTGCTATATTTAAAGAACGTGTGATTTATTTAAGGACACTGTACTGTATTTAACTATATTGTGCTGTATTTAAGGACACAGTACTGTATTTAAGGACACTGTGCTGTATTGAAGGACACTGTGCACTATTTAATGATATTGTGCTCTATTTAAAAACATTTCCCTCTATTTAAAAACATTACGCTCTATTTATAGTCATTATAATCTAATAACATTATGTTCTATAAAGGCAATGTGCTATGTTTGAAAAACCTGTGGTGTAGTTAAGGACACTATGCTGTATTTAAGGACACTGTGCACTATTTAATGATATTGTGTTCTATTTAAAGACATTACACTATATTTAAAGACATTGTGCTTTACATCAATTGTTGTGCTCTTTTTAAAGTCATTGTGATCTATTTAAATAAAATGAATTCTATAAAGATATTTTATCTTATTTGTTATTTTCTTTACACGTTTCACAATCTATGTTCCATCCACTGAATCATTGCTCAATGTTTTATTGTTTCACATTAAAACACTAAAAACATACACATTACTGCGAGCGGAACAAAACAGTGCGCAAGCCGGGGCTGAAGGTGCAAAGTAATTATACTAATATATTTCGTCGTACACGCATGCGGGAGTCAGTGCTTTCGTTAGTAGACCAATTTCGCAAGTAGTTGAAACACTACAGCAAATTGCGAAATTTAATTTTGGAAATTCACCCACGTCAGCGGTTCAGCAGCGAGATTGAATTATTGTATACACTCCGATGCAATGTTGTGAAACTATTGTTAACTACTATTCCTTAGTTCGTATGTGTCTTTTATTATTGGTCTATATAATGTATAATGAACCATCCAAAGTATGAACTCAAGGCTTGAGTAAATTTCTCATGAGAATATGGAAAGGTCAGCAATAAGTGTATGGAGGGAAGAAATTGTAACATGAAGTTGAATTTTTAAATCTTGTGCTGTCAAGATAGAAACTAGTGTTTTAAAATTTGCATGAAGTTATTCTCTTTGTTGGGATATATATTACATCTCTTGACAGTGTGCATTGTTACATTTTTAGAAGGTATTTAAGTCTCATTCTTGCGACTTTGGTATGGAAAATTTAAATATAGCATTGCTCGTTTAATATTTGGTCAATGGCAAGTTTGATTTAAAATGTTTAATGGCACGTTTTTAATATGTTGGATAACACATTTAATTTAACGAGATGAATTGCTCGTTTAATTTAATATAATTACTGTCGTGTTTAATATAAAAATTGGAAGATACGTTTAATTTAATATCACGTTTAATTTAGTATGTTGGATTGTACGTTTAATTCAAAATAATTATTAACCAATCTCGTAATGGCTTTAATTCTCACAACTTTGGTATGGAAAATTAAAATGATGAATAGCACGTTTAATTTAAAATGTTAAATAGCGCGTTTAATTTTAAATGTTGGAAAACACATTTAATTTAATATATTTAATGCCGCGTTTAGTTAAAAATTTTGGGGAATACGTTTAATTTAATTAATTTAATGTCACGTTTAATTCAATATGTGGAATGATCGTTTGATTTGAAATGTTAAATGACACGTTTAATTCAAAATAACTGTCCAGACTCGTGGAGGCAGACCAATCATATTTTTATTTTTCATGCACGTTGAGGTATATTAAACAACGTTTTTTTTTAGATATAAATTTAGCTTTTTGATTTGCTAAAAACACGTATATAAAGCTACTAATGTGAAAAACTTAATAAACTTTGGACCTAAATGTTGTTCAAACTATGATGTATGCAATTTGCGTATAAAACATCCTGTGATGAAATACAACCATACAATAGTCCACGTATTACAGCTCGTGGTAGTACCTAGTTGCATCCGGTCTGACAGTTCTACTTCCGCGAGAACAAACTTCTAACATGTGCAACTGCTTCCGGTTGCGTATTTGAAACTATTGTAATAAAGTAATTGCACGAGAAATAATAGCATGTGCTGATTGTCAAACAAATACCGAGTCAGATAACAACACTCTAGTTGAACAAATCTGAAAGTTAAACTAGCTACAAATATAAAATAAATCTCGGTGAATCCTTTAGTTTTGGAGTCGGTGTCACCATCTGTAACGATAGATCGAAACCACTGAGGCGCAATTTATCTTTTATAATTGTTTGAAAACTAAGTGGGAAATCACAGGAATAGATTTTCTTTACCCGTATTGAATTATTAACGCACAGATTGATCAAAGCTTTGAAAACTTTTAAGGAACAGGTGCATCTGAGTGTATATCAGAAGTTAATGTACTTGTGTTCAATTAAAACTTGAAGTTGGTTTTTTCAGAGTTGGTAGACTCTTCGTATTTTCTCGGCTTAATCACGAGGAGAGGAGGAATTGTTTGAAAAGTAAAATAACCATTATTTACATATTTGCGGTCAATAAATCCTCACATATTATTTCTCATAAGTGTATTTTTGTCGCTAACCTAGTCTCACTAAACTTATGAGTTTAAAGCTTATTTATAAATGAGTCTCGCATCATTTTAAAGCTTATGTTCCCAGCTATTGACGAAAAATAGACAAACAGCTTAAAATTCATGTTTTCGTTATAAAAATTTATTAAAAAACTTTTATATTATATTTCATATGAAAGGCGCCATCTATTAACAATCTGTTTAACTAACATGACAGCTTTTAGTTAGATTGTTTACATTCTATATGCGGGTGTATTCTATCACACCAACATAAATAAAGTGACCGGAATACAGTGTTAAACTCCTGACATGTACTTAGATTGCCTATCTGCGCCGTGTAACGATTTTTGATTTAGTCCTGTTTTGCATTACCGGTATACGCATGTACCTAGATTGCCTATCTGCCCCGTGTAACGATAGCCCTGTTTTGCATTACCGGTATACGCTTGTACCTGGATTGCCTATCTGCGCCGTATAAATGATTTTTATAAACCATCGGATTACGAAGGTTTACCTCCTTCAACTTCGGAATAACTTGACCTAGAGTCTCATGCCTACCGTATCCACTCTAAAAATACCTGCTGAGATGCTACAGAACGTTATGAATGGTAGCTCACTGCCAAACTGCAGAAGTAAATAAGTTTGAGCATTTATTGAAAAAAAGTTACCTGTTATGAAAGTTTATTGGTATTTGCTATTTTTTTTAACATGTAGTAAATATTTAAAATTTGAAATAAAAAATGTTCCTCATCCTCCTCGTAGACCGTCACTCACTATCCATAAAAACTGGTCCTACTAGTAGTGTGGAGTTTTTCTTATAAATCTTATGCCAAGTAAAACTAAGCCATTTTCCAAAAGCCCAATATTGTAACTTTGAACGGCCGCCATTTTGTGTAGGGTGAACCTTTTGATGTCTGATTTGCGGCATTGTATTCTCCTGAGATATACCTCTAATATGATGTACAACTCGAAGTATGCTTCTATTTAAGATTTCCCTCCGACTCCCTAAGGTGATACAAAAATTATAATTGTTTCAAAAATAAGTTTTTTGGTAGAGAAACGATGTACCAATGTTACAAAAAATATGACGCATTTTACAAACCATTGAGACACCCTGTAAAATCGATAATTTCAGCAGGCCTTTGATTGAACTGTATCATCGTTTGTTTTAAATTCCGAAATTTATTTCTAGTCTAAGTGAAATAACTAATCCGCCACTTTTTCTCTCGTGTCTACTTTCTGGCTCGAACTTTTATTACACTTTTAAAAACGAATGGAAATACAGGGGGTTGGCGTGCGAAGCATGCAATGCATTGTGTTTTGAAAACACTCATTATATGGGGGTTGGCTTGCGAAGCACGCAATGCACTGTGTATTGAAAATACTACCAATAAGGGGGTTGGCGTGCGATGCATGCAATGCATTGTGTTTTGAAAACAATCAATATATGGGGGTTGGCTTGCGAAGCACGCAATGCACTGTGTATTGAAAATACTACCAATAAGGGGGTTGGCGTGCGATGCATTGTTTGAAAATACTGTACTCCCAATATGCGGTTTGGCATGCGAAACACGCAACGCAATGTGAATTGAAAATATTCCCAATAAGGGGGTCGGCGTGCGAAGCACACAATACACTGTGCATTGAAAATACCCCAATACGTGGGTTGGCGTGCGAAACACGCGATTTATTGTGTATTGAAAACACTCAAAATACGGGGAATTGTGTATTGAAAATACTGTACTCCCAATATGCGGGTTGGCGTGCGAAACGAGCAATGTTCTATGTATTGAAAATACTCTCAATGTGCGGTTTCACATGCGAAACATGCAACGCATTATGTATTGAAAATACTTCCAATCACGGTTGGCGTGTAATGCACTGTGCGTCAGCCGCTTCTCATAGCGTTCAGTGTCAAACTCTCATGTGCGTCCTTAGCAGTGAACATTTTAACTGCCGGTAAATTGAATTTTCTCTGGATAATAGATTAGACGGTACGTGTGTATCTAGATAAACGATTCTTTAAGCTTGTCACGACCATAAGAAGCAATAAAAAGTTCTTTGACGACGCGAAGGGCAGATGGTCTAAGTTTTCATGCTAGGATGATTATAATCCTGATGATTTTTCAGGGTTATACAGACTGAACTAAAAGTCTGGAGACAACCCTGTAACTTTTGACTTAGTAATGTTTACTAGGTATAAAGATGTACTTGTTTACGCATAAGAAAGCGTTGTTACTATTTCCAAAATTGGAAATTTTGGAGTCAACTCAGAACATTTAAATGCAAACCCCTGCCTTGTAACCCCTCATTTTAAAGGTATTGGTACAAGAATTTAAATGGCGGAAACTAGAAGTATCTTATTCCTGTCTAAAGTTATTTACTGCTAAAGACGAGAATGATTCAAGTCCTTCTAACTTTTTAGTGAGTCGATTGATGCCTAATCCAAGGAATGAAGTTTAGGTATTAGAATGTACTTTTTTATGTATGGAAAAAGTTTGCATCCGTTTCAGAAATTGGAAATATTGGGGCAGCTCAAAATTTGTAAACTCAAACCCTTGTCATGTGACCATTCATTTTAAAGGTATTAACAAAAGAAAACTAACAGGGCCAATTTGAGACCTCTATCTCAACCCTATTCATAACAGCAGCCAATAAAGTGTTAAAAAAGGTCTAACGATATTTTTAAAAAGTGGTATTTAATAAAAGTTCAATACTCATAAATTCAACAAGATACTACAGGAAATGTTCAAATTGCTTTCCTTCGATGGCTTGGCAGTGTGGTAGTGCAGTGCAAAAATAATGAACTGCCCTCTGCAACATGTCTTGTAGAATATTTTGTGCTTCCTGTAAAATTTAATTTCTAAGGTCATCAATGTCTTGTGATTTGGTCAATGTCTTTAACACAAGATAGTCCAGTGGTGACAAGTCTGGTGATCTGACAGGCCGCTCAATGTAAACCATCCATCGATCTGGAAACAGTATGGAAATACTGGCGTACTTGCTGAGACGTTACCTGAGTTTGGCTTTCTCCCAATTACTCGCTCTAAAGTTACAGGGGTGTCTTCGGACTTTTTGGTTCACCCTATATATTGAAGTGTTAGGGATACGCCGACATTATATATTTTGTCTAGGCGCTAAAAAAGAAAATAAGTTTTCCAGGCGCCATTTTGAAACGGTTATAGATAAAGTCAAACTTTAAATGCAAAAATCGTTTATTTTTGAAAAACCTTTACAATGATGTGCTTCATGAATAACGTTACTATTTGAGTTTTTGAGTTTTTATTTGTTATTTTTGCCAAAATTAAATGTATTTTTTAAATTTGAAATTTGTTGAATAATGGTCAACTTAAGCACATTTTTGAAAGATTGTGTTCTCGTGAATCTATGTAACGTATTCTGGTTTTAAATCGAATAGATTTATAACGGGGTCCGGTGTTCCTCAGGGCAGTAATTTGGGACCTTTATTGTTTAATATCTTCATTAATGATATAACTTCGTGTTTCGATAATTGTGAATATTTAATGTACGCTGACGATTTGAAAATTTTTAAAAATATTAAAACTTGTTATGATTGTCAAATTTTGCAAGAAAATTTAGTTAGATTATCTGTTTGGTGTGAAAATAATAAACTTCTTCTTAATATTAAAAAATGTTGCGTCATGTCATATTATAGAGTATTACAGCCTTTAATTAACAATTATAACATTGATATGCAATTATTGAACAGAGTTACTAACTTTAAGGATTTGGGGGTTCTTATGTCACAAGATTTATCTTTTAGTTGTCATATTGTTAATATAGTAAAGAGAGCTTATTCCATCTTGGGTTTTATTTGTCGGTTGGGGAGGGATTTTAATAATATTGTTGTTATGAAAGTTTTATTTAATAGTCTAGTTAGATCAGGGCTGGAATTTGCCTGTATTGTTTGGTCCCCATTAAAAATACTATGTAAATATGATAGAAAAAGTTCAGAAAAGATTTTTGCGTGTGTTATTTTATAAAAAATTTGGATTTAATAACCAGCAAATTTGGACAATAAGATATAGGGAATTTTTGAGTGCATTTGAAGTTAATTCGTTGGCAGTTAGGAGAAATTTGTTGAGGTTGTGTTTCTTGAGAGGGGTTATGTGTGGCATGATTGAGGATCCTGAGAGCCTAAGACAGATATGCTGGTGTGTTCCACCTTATGGGATGAGAATCAGACGACCACTTTACCAGGAGCGCATTAGAACCCATGCTCATGCGTCGTCGCCGCTGAACTCGTCAATTGCTCTGTACAATTTGGTCGCTCACAAGGTGGATGTTTCCTGGGGTTTGTCGAGGTTCCGCAGGGAGACTTTTTCTGCATTAAACCAGCGCTGACTGTGGGTTTGCAAGTTTTGATGGGACTCAACAGCTAGGTATAATATGTTAGTTTTTATGTTTTCATTATTATTGTTTATTTGTATATAATGTGTTTGATTATGTATTTGGTTGTTTTGTTTAGTTATTTGTTTCATAGTTTTAATTAATTTAGGCATGACGTATTTTATTTTTGTGTAGATGGCGCCCCAGTAATTGGGTTTTTTACCTGTTAGGGTTGCTTTTACAACACGGTTCTATTATGTATTTCTTTTGTTTGTTTGTAAAATTGTGTTGTAATAAATTTATTCTATTCTATTCTATTCTATCTAGAATAAAAATTTGGTTTATGTAGGCTATGTTATGTGGTAACAATAAAACTAACTGTAAATCTCTACTTTTTGACGTTTTGGAACACTCTGTACATACGTAGTAAGATAAGTTAAAACGTTTTTACCAAAATTAAAATAATCAATGAACTGAGACCTTTAAAATGAGGTACTACTCGACCTACCTATACATTTGAAAATTTTCCAAAAGCGACACTTACCGCCCACAGACTTTTGGTGCATTTTTAAGATTTGAAAATATTTTTACTGAATTCTCTAGAGTCGAAATAGGAGGGTATAGGTTAAAACGAAGGCTGTAGCTCATTTGGTCCCATCGCTATGCACTGCGCATGCGCAAGGGTGGTCTGATTCACCTTGGCTTTGTCCTGACTGTATGACTGACATAGAACCAACGTGGAGCAAACAATACTTAAGATACAAATACGAAAATTTATAGGTATATTCTTATGGGGCCATAAACGCACACTAAGAAAGGATTTTGCAAAATTATTATATTAAAGGGTTAAAATAGTGAAAATACGGGATTTCACACCCAGCCATTAACAGCTGTTTGGATCAAAATCTTAGCAACATATTTCTGTTTACATTCATTACCATAGTAATCAACTTAGCAAGTTTGGAATCATTTTATTATTACTATTCACAACCAACAATTTTTTTTTTAGATTAAGAACAAAATTAAAACAAACACAAACAAAATCTCAACGGAAAAGCTTACTATAATTATTATAATTCAAACGACTGTGGTCACATATCTGTATAAATAAAAATGAAATGCTGTTGGTTGGTAAACGCATCACTTGAGAACGGCTGGACCAATTTGGCTAATTTGTGTTTTAAAATGTTCGTAATAGTCCGAACTATGGTTTTACCAAAAGAAAAATTTGAAAAGTCTTCCGTAAAATTTTCAAATTCGAAAAAACTGAACATCCTTTTTTGTATGCACTCACGAAAACAACTGTTCCGTTAAAATGCTTAGCAACGCATGTTTGTTTACATTCATTACCATAGCAACTTTACATAATTATTTATAATCAGTGTATTTACCATTCAAAACCAGCAGCTTTTTTAGGTTAGCTGCTAAAAGCAAACAACAACAAAAATCAACTAAAAATGCTTATTATTCTGTATATAAGTCAATTCAAACAACGGTTGTTACATATTATAAATAAAACAAATGATCTGGTTAAAACTTAATTTGGGGTTAGTTTTAAACATAAAATTCTCAAAAACTATTCAACTAATTTCATTAAAAATTTCACACTTTCCACATAAAATAAAACTCCAACCATCCGAATCGCTGACTATCCGAATCGCTTTCAGAATTTCGGAAAAAAAATTAAGACGGGAACGTACTGCGATTTTAAAAATAATGATTCTGTCTATACGCGCTATTGTATGTAGGCTTATTATTTGGCGTGCATTATACTTACGCAATGCTCTGTGTATTGAAACTTTTTCCAATACGGGGGTTGGCGTCCGATGCGTTGTGTATTGAAAATACTGTACTCCTAATGTGCGGGTTTGCGTGCTAAGCACGCAATGTATTGTGTATTGAAAATACTCCCAATACGGGGGTTGGCGTGCAATGCACTGTGCGTAGGCCGCTTCTCATAGTGTTCAGTGTCAAGCTCACATGTGCGTCTTTAGAAGTGAACGTGTTAACGCGATGATAGTAGGCCTACTCAAACGTTAAAGTTATTGAAAGTGTATTAGAAAATAAGGTAACTACAATCAAAGCGATTAAAATGGGGTAGCTATCCCTGTACAATAAAAATAAATTGCACTAACTCGCTACAAACTATATAACTAAATTTGTGTAATATTATTCTTAAGGGACATAAAAACA
Source organism: Philaenus spumarius (assembly GCA_018207615.1). Lineage (NCBI taxonomy): Eukaryota > Metazoa > Arthropoda > Insecta > Hemiptera > Aphrophoridae > Philaenus > Philaenus spumarius. The sequence goes on from JAGFPH010000984.1 coordinate 200,524, forward strand.
ATTTGCAATTCTATAAGATTATGTAATGAAATGGAATAACGATCCTTAAAATTAAATCAATCAAGCGGAGCATTGCCGGGTCCACTAGTTATAAATAAAATAACTGATTTGGATCAAAAGCCTGAAACAGTTTTAAGGTTAGGTCTATATTGAACCAAAACATGTTTCTTGAAAGTATTTACATTCATTACCATAGCAACCAACTTGACAAATTTGGAATCATCTTCATAACCATCAGGTTTTTTTAGGTTAGATAAAAGCAAACACAAACAAAAATCAACGAACCAATCCTACTGCAGTACAACTCAAACATCTGGTGTTATGTATGATATTGTGCCATTCAGTTAACATTGTCAAAATTTGTTTGCTATTTTGACTATCGGTTATTTAAATATGTGAAACTAGAAATCACGCTGTAATTCCAATTATTATGTTCGCCTTACATTATGTATAGTCACCGCTTCCCCGACCTAGTGCCTCTGTCCCAATCTGTCGTCATTTCCATGAGTTATTAATATTATACTTATATTGCCTACATGCGCCGTAGTCAAACTGCACCGCACAATGGTCGGAGACTGGAAAGAGCAAATTCATTACATTTCTGTCGTTCAGAGGTGTCAACGGAATCATTTCCAGGATTTCTAGGCTTGGAGAGTCAGTCGGACATACAGTCAATAGCCCGTTTTTACTTTGAGCGACCCCAGAATAATTTGTTTCGCGATTTATAAGTTACTAGCTGGCCCGATCCAGCTTTGCACGGAGAGACAAATCAAAGTCAAATATGCCGATTTTTAGTAACGTATATACCCCCAAACCCCCCTCAAATTTCGAACTTTTTTAAAACCTTTCTTAGCGAGCACCTAGGGCCCTAGAGTAGGCTACATACCAAATTTCATTCCAATCCGTTTTGTGGTTTTTGAGATTTCGTGATGAGTCGGTGAGTGGTATTTAGATTATATATATTACAATGGGCAGGACCCGTGTAATTCCGGAAATTTCAATTTTTACAAAAATTTTGTAAAAAGCTATATTTCTAGGCCAACATGGAATCTTGATCGTATGTAGTGCAACCTTCAACAAGTTGGGTCGAGCGGGGAGTTATCTACGGAAGCGACTGTTGAACCCTGACTTGTCCAGAAATGCAAAAAGAACTTAGCCTCTAATTGATGATTTCTTCGGGAATACAAGGATCCAGGAATATTATGTATTTGGTTTTTTCTAAAGGAAACACATTACGCTAACCACGGGTGTGTCAGCCATGCAATTCCCAAATCGTAATATTAAATAATACTTACGTAATTCAAGTCTAAATTTAAGGGAAAATTTCAAATTTTCTCAAAAGCCAGAAAGAAATGTCGTTTTGGTTTAGTAAAGAATAGACCTAAAAGAAAGGTGGAATAAGAAAATAATTAATTTTCAATATTATAGAAGTTAGTTAAAATCATCAAGTTTAATTGTCATTTCATTATAAAAGAAATAAAGTTAAGTAAAATTTAATCATAACAAGTACTTGTAAAAGGAAAGTTTTATAGGAAAATCAAAGAAAAGTTTAAATATTATTATAGGGAAAAGAGTGGGAGTTTTCACACCTTAGAGTCAAGATAAATAAGAAAATTAAATTTTAAAGATTATAATAATTGAAGTTAAAGTAGTAGAGTATAATGTATGTAAATCCCAGTATATCAAATAAATTTCGGGAAATTAGTTAAATAAAAAAACAGAAAAATCGTAACTTTTATAAGTCCCATAACTCCAAGAAAAACAAAGGAAAATTCACAAAATAGCGGCTAGTACATAATTTCGCAATGAACTACAGAATAAAAGAAAACAAAATCGCGAGTTGGAAAAACTGGAAGAAATTCCCGGAAAACTTAACGAGAAAGGCACGTGCAGGCCTCGCGCGAGAACGCGAAGTCGTACGAACACCACTCGAATTTGTAAAGGAAGAGGAAAAATCAAGGAACCAGAAAAGCTCACTCGCGGGAAAAACTAACGACGCCGTGAGGAGTTAAAGGCAAAAGAAGGAGAACAATAATGGTTGTACAGCGATAACAGGCTAGAATGCGCGCGGAATTAACGGCCAATCAGAAACGAGATTGGTAATAACAACCTAATAATGAAGTTCATTAAAGAAAACAATAGAATAAAATAGATAAAAAGTACCATCGAATAATAAAAATAACCTGGATAATTTATGGAAAATTAAGGGAAAGTATCTGGAGAAGAAAACCCCCGGAAAAATCAAAGTTAAAGAACAAGAAAAACGTTGTGTATGTTACTTAAGATTGGTAACAGATCTAGTGGAAAGTGACACTATATAAGCGGGGGACACGATGTCCAGGGACTCACTATCTTACTCTTACTAATTATAAATACTTGCAAAGTAGTACTCGTCACGCTGGACTCTAATATTTGTACTCTCTTAGATAAATTGGACTTAGAAAATTTTACTACGTTTAACATAAATAGAAAATTAATATCAGTTATAAATGATCAGTATTTACTACAAGTTAATACAGTTCACTAGTGAGAGAAGTTGCGATGTTCATCGTTGATCAATATTAGTCAAATAATATTGAAACTACGAGGACTTCAATGAAGTAGTAAATGGACTTCATTATTGGAACTTCAGGAACTAGACTGGCGAGCCTATAGGACATGAATTGTTAACAACGCTGGTACTGAACGAGCGAATCCCGGACACCAGGAAAACATCTCTAACCATCAATCACCTGTATTTCAGCCAAGTAAAACTTTAAAATCAACACAACCACAAGATCACAGCACGCTGTACAACTGCAATAGACTTCAGGAACGAGAGCAACTCAACCCTGCTAGCCAACCTGCAGCATCCAAACAACATCAGCACCGTTAAAGACGGCCAACTTAAGCGTCTCTAAAAGGTCTGTGAAAAGCGTACTTACGATACTGTCCCATATAAATTTGCCTGATTAGCTTCAATTAAATTTATTTAATATACTGGGTTGGAAAGGATTATAAATAGATTGTTTTCTTGGTGTTAATTTTAAAATAAAAGTCGTAATTAATTATAGTCAAATGAATTAAATTCAAGTAATAAAATAAATTGAATAATTAAATTTCATAAACGAATAAAATAAAATAAAGATAATTAAATTAAATAATTAAAATCATTTAAAATTGTAAATTTGTTCTGTCTTTATTAATTAATTAAGAAGAATTAAAATTAAATTCATTTGGTTAAAAAATTGTATTCGTTGGGAAGATTCCAACAAAGAGAGAATATTTTGATTTATGTTTTTTAGTTTTGAATAAATTGTTCATTATTGTTTTATAGTATACACAAGTTTTAGTTTTCGTTTACCTATTGTTTGCATATTCCATTACCATAGTTCCTAGTGTTTTAATTAAAATCAAAGTTTTTCATTATCAAAATATCACAAAATAAAACACTGCAAAGTACAAATAAAGTTATTTACAAGGTCAGCTCCATTGTTCTCATTACCTTGAGGTGGATTAAATTAATTTCTTGTGTTCTACAATGAGCTTTATTACGATTACTGGAAGGTTAATTTAGAGTAATTTTTTGGTCGAAATATTTAGACAGCTAAATATTCAACAACCAGTTATTTCACCTAGGCCAGACAAAAACGATAGCCTATATCTTCCAGTAGGTGATATTAACTTATTCTGCAGCTATTACAGAGTAAAAGTGTTAGAGAAAAAATCGCTCGCAAAGAGAGTGCTCTATAGTACGTTGTAGAACATACATATATAGATTGCCTTTAAGGTAATTTAGGAATCATACCTAAAGAATAGTTGTATACATTTTTAAGACATTCAGATTTAATTGATATAAAATTAATTAGGTATAGTACAAAATTTTTAAAAATTCAAAAATGAGTATCTAAGTTGCGCCAACGTGCGATTGGTTTAAAAATACTCATTTAGGTCTACAAAAACGACAACCTGCGAGTCTTGCTTGAATCATCCTTTGCTCTTTTAGTATTCTGATTGCCTTCCAAGGCGCAGATATAAGGGGGGAGGCAAAGTGAAGTGGGCAATTGACTCTCCCGAACTCCGTAACAAAAATTTTACGTGTCTTATTACGTTGTGATTTCTGGAAAAACGCGTAGAAAAATCAATCGTAAAAACAATGTTGCAGTTCCAAGTTTCTTTTTTGCGTATTGAAGTTGAATTGGTTGGTTCGTCGTTCTGCCGATGTTCGCGCACGTCTCGCGCCTTGCTTCGTTTTCAGCTTAAGTAACTTATCTAGTAAAATATCTAGTCTATGGTTTTCTTCTGACCGAACCAAAGTGTCAACGCCATCTTAGGTGTCACAGAATTATTTACCCCTTTTGGCGAGTTGTTTACTTTAAAATCAAGTTTTGTAATTTGTTGGTGTTTTATTGTTTTGTTATTTTATTGAGAAATAGTTTTGAACGAATATGAAACGTTCAAGTACTTGGTCAGTCAAGTGGTTGAGAGAGAAATAGGAAGACATTCAAATTCCAGATAATGTAATTGATGTATTGAAAAACTGTGGTGAGGATATGTATCCTTCCATTCGACATTTGCTGCACATCCTCATCACCCTACCGATCAGTGTTGCAAGTTCTTTGTTCAGCAGCCTTAATCTAGTAAAATCGTGGCTACGAACCAGCATGGTCAAGGAAAGGTTGAATGGCTTACACATCGAGACATTGAAATAAATGTTGACAAAGTGCTTCAGCGTTTTGCTGAAAAAGGAAAAAGAAGAATTTAGTTGGAAGTTATTGTTTAAAGTGTTTCTAAACCTGTAACAAATTTTAATTAAATTTATGGACACAAAGTTTTTTGAACATTTATTTTCCTAGAATGTTGCTAGAATTACAATACCTTTTTACATTTTAGAGTGTCGTAAAAAGTGTAATATTTTGACTTATTTATACAAGTGAGAGTAAGATCTCAAGCAAACGATCAAAATTGAGTTGTACGAAGGCCGATGCCAAACCAAAATATTTAGACATTAGTAAATAAATACAAAAATGTAAAACTTTAGATTACAATACTATCCATTACTCCCACTCTTCCCTTTCCTCTCTTCTCCCGAAAATAGCCGACTATACCCGAAGAATAAAGACTCTAATCTTTCCATCAACTATTTATAGAAACGTAACAAAATAACACAATTTGTACAAGTTGTTTATTTACATTAATTACAATAACCCAATAATTCGATCACACAGCTGAACCGCTGACATAAGTTTATCGAATTTAAAACACTAAATCTATATGTTTTAGGGTTTCAACCAACAATTTTTGAAATTGGATTACTGAATAGCCTAAGTGTACGAAATTAGTGGAATATTTTTGCACCTAGGTCGTCAGTCATGGTTCACGCGCTGCTTCGTTCAAATCGCAACGGAAAAACTCGCTTTGCGAATTTCCACCTCGTCCTTGAGGCTTCGACTTATGGGCTTCTTCGTTTCGCTCGCAACGTACGAACTCGGCCGTTGGGAACAGTAAACGCCACCACGTTAAAATCCTCCAAGTACATTAGAACCGGGTATTTCTATGGTATTTTACGTATTGATCGATTTTTGGGGGAACCAAGCGAGCTGTAAGGTCGTGTAAACAAACAAAATGTCCAAAATAATATCCTGCATAATTTTTTAGATACAACCCTAAAAAAGGTTTCATTTTAGTGCAAAAATCAAAAACATATTTACTTCCGGTCGAAAAACGTGCTTCTGGTTGTTAGATTTTGTTGGAGCTACGTAAACAACCAACGTACCAAATTTGGACCAAATCGGACTTGAAATTCGACCGTTAGAGTGCGAACACATTATATATAATGTTTAATGACACCCCAAACATTGGTGTTCTGGGGACCATGATCGGTGCTCATTCACTACTGTCGACGTTAGGTCTTACCACAAGGGTCACTGCAGTCACTAACCAAGATCGCACCTAACCTAGATGACTGAGTTGCAGTTCGTTATAGCGCCCGTTTTTAACATATAACTATCTCCAAAGGTTCGATTCTATTTTATCACAAAAAACCGCATATATGTAGGGGTGGAGGGAGACGGACGGTTCGACTATGTTTTGCGGTCAGTGGCTGCAGTCTGTGGTTTGTGGTCTAGGGAGGGGGTGGGGGAGTAACCAATGTTTGAGATCAAGTCCCACGATATCTACTATGATACAATCGAATTGTTTGTACTTTATTGAACTTTGGAAAAGAAAAAGTAATTTTCGTGTCGATACCACATTGACGTGAAACATGACCCGACCCTCTATTTTGTGTTTTACGAAACTCCAGCTGTGACCACTAATCATTTGTATTCCACTTAACGTTCAGCTGTTATTAATTTCCTCCTCTTTGCTATTTGTGTTGACATAGGGTGTTCCATATTAAAAACGTGATCCTTTTCAAAACCACAACACATTGTGCCAATTACTTATTTAACTTTTACAGGATACTTGGTGTGAATTCCAATACTGTTTATATTCAGCCCAGTAAAATTAAAATTGGTCTGTGCAACCCGGCATCCTATATACCAACACAGTAAACCCAACAATAGGGGGGTAAGTACGCTGAAAGTTACACCACCCGATAGGGAACTAAACGGGCCACATGAAAGGAGTTTTTAAATTGTTTTGTTAATGTGTACGGTTTGTAAGTAATTCAGGTTCTAAATTTTGAAACAGCCGCCATTGAGAAACGCATGATTGGATATAATCGTTTATTTTTCTTAAAATAGATAATTCTTATGTTAAACTCCATGTAAAGTTTGAACTCAATAGATCTAACCATACTCTAGATATAAAGTATTTTGTAATTGAAACAAAACGGCTGATATCTGGAAAACAAAGCGTTTTTTGGAAAAAACAATATTCTTCATTTTCTCTTTATTTTGACCCATAGAATCGTTTCCCAAAGTTTGGCACTTTACTTATGGGGCACTCTGTATAAAAAAGCTGTTTGCAATTCGATTACTTAAGTCAAAGTAATGAAATGGGGTAACTACAATTTTCCGTTAAAGACAAAATTTACTTTTAAGAACAAACCACAAAATTAAAAAATCTAATTTGCCAACCCCCGTATTGGGAGTATTTTCAATACACAATGCATTGCGTGCTTCGCACGCCAACCCTCGTATTGGAATTTTGGCATTTAGTGCACTGATTATAGTATTTCTTTGGCTGAAATATTTAAAAAAATATTAAGAGCTTAGATTTTGGTGTACAGGGGTTTTTAGTGTACGGAATCCAAAGATGTCAAAATC
>JAGFPH010000984.1:219651-244019 GCA_018207615.1 Philaenus spumarius
AAGGGGAAAAGCAGGCGGCTTAAAATTTAATTTAGATGAGTCTGTTTAGTTAAATTTTAGTTCAAAATGATTTCAAAATTATAATACCGTAGTCTATGACGAAATGCATGTTCACAATTCTCAGATTGATCAATCCATAATTAAAGATAGGTACAGAAATGAGTAACCTAACACAGCAATAGATTTTGGTTAGTTTTGTAGGTTTAAAGGAGTAAACCCAGAAGAGGGGAGAGGGACACATACTCATGAAAATTTAAAATTATTTTATTAAAATAATTATATTGAATTGAACCAGTTTCACTTTTGCAACAAAACGAGTGTAGCCCTATTTAATCGTTTTCTAATCAGTAAATCAATAAAAGCTACCTATAGGCCTAGTACGTTCAGCAAGTGTTTGCAGTGAATCGCCCCACCTATGACGGATGACAGGGAAAGACATGGACAATTAAAAGCTCTTAATAAATGTTTTGTTAAGACACATAATATGTATAAATTTACAATTTAACTAAACAAATGTATTAAAAATCTAAATTTAAAACTTCAAAATGGCAACAGAACACAGCGATTTACTGCAACACTCGCTGAACGTACTATAGGCTATAGTTTTACTAATAATTTTACACTTAAATACTTACAACTCTATTACAAATTTGAAGGTAGCCTATTTTAGAATTTACTTTAAATAATATACACGCTTTCTCACAACGTTTTGCTATAACTGCATTAACTCCAACTACCTTCTACTTCTGCTTCTAAGCCACAAATGAGTTTAGAAAAAGATGCTTAGCTAACAGAAACAGATCTTTTTTACCGCGATAAAAGCTTCTTTTCCCGCGATAGCCTATCATCACTAAATCAGTTGACCAACCTTAGAAAACAAATTAATTTCACTTTCTTCAAAATTATTACAATAATCTTAATACATAAATAAATATGTAATAATAGTAATAAACAGCAATAATATAATTAATAAGACAATACTTGGCTAAAAAAAATAGTTCTTAATAATACTCACCTCATAATTAATGCATATCTACTATCTTGCCTTTTTCAATATAGCTAATATTTTAGCAATCCTATAGCTCTTGACTATGTGTTTTCTAGAGACGAACGACTTAGGCTTTCCGATTTTGGAAGTCGAAAAGAGTCAAAGTACTTGAACACTAACCACGACTTGGGTCTAGTTAGAATTGCATTTATAAGTTGGATTGAAAAGTTCAATACGAAACATACTGAAAGTCTTTTAATGACTGCGGTCTGATAATAAAGTACCAACACTCCGAAAATGTTTTAAAAATTTGAATACGGTAGTTATTTAATTTAAAAAAATAAAAATTGTGTCATGATTTGTATGCCCCTTTCACAAAGTTGCCCACATCGCACATGCCTCAGGCCAGCCGTGTTAACATTTTAACCAGAATTACTTTAAATTAAATAATTTTTTAAATTGCTGTTTACAGCAGCACCACTTTTAAATTGGGTTTTTATAATTGGTGTATCTTATAAAATAGAGATCCACTACTTTCTCGTATCTATTCAGAACATACAGATTTAAAAAAAAAAATCTGTAATTCAGACTTCATCATTGGCGGATCCAGGGGGGCTGCAGCCCCCCTTTGGGTTACTATATTTTTCTTTAGTCGACGACTGCTCAATTGAAATTGAGTTGTCTCAGACAACACAACTTGTATCGAATATTTCACCCACTAAATATTATCAAATCTCAATAAAACAAAAACCATTGGAATGAAAATGTTTTAAACTTCAATTTTTGTATTTACAAATTTCTTCTAAAAAGTATAGGCCTATTTACATCGTAATCATCGTTGTAAAATTGTAGTTGCCTAAATCAATATTAATGCCGCGCTAGAAAGCATAAGGAAATGACTCAAACTCGTCATTTTTTAAAGGCACATTATCGTTAGACATACTTGTTTTGAGAAGATAAGAACACCACTGGATTTGTCATAACTTTCTACCACGATCTAATCATTCTCCACTCTTATAGTTTCTTAGATATGAATTTGTCTGTAAACCCTTGCCATTGGACAGTTTTCAAAAAATGAGAAAGCACATTTTGCAATCGATGTTTACCTATTACAAATCTATAATCTATATGCAGTATTCGTATAGTAATTTTTATATCGATTTGAAGTGCAAGTTCTATATTTTCGTTTAATATAATATAAGGAAAACCTCGTTTAGTGTTCCGAACTATTCGGGTATTTCTGTGAAATATGTACATTTTCAACGCCCTAGGCGCGTTAGCCGTTACCCTTTCCTGTCTGGCTGGAACTATATATTATAAGTTCGTGAGAATTTTGTTTAGTTGTTGTAATTTAGTGGAATAAGTTTTTAGAATAAATATATTTAAAATTTTCAAGTACAGTACAACCTCGTTAAATCAGACCAGCCGGAACCACGGCCGATTTGACATAGGCCTAACGAAAATCCGTGTTAGCCGGAGAAAGAGCATAAAACATCAAAAAATGAAAATACACTGTATACTTGCAATATTTTTCTTTATTACGGAGAAAAACACTATACAAATATTAACTGGTCACAATAAAACGAAAAACACTTCTGTGGACTGTCTACTTTTTGGGGGGAAAGCTTGTAAGTTTCTGTTGCGTCAACTTCGAGTAACGTTTACGTGCCGCACGGCAAAGTAGGCCTAGGCCTACGCTACGATTAAGCGCTCGTATAAAGCAATAACGCTACCAAAATGCATATTTTTATTTATTGCAAACTGGTTCGGGTTACCCGGAGATCCGACTTAAAGGGGACCGACAACGAGGTTGTACTGTATACAGTTCAATTCTATGGTTTATTCTCTACAATTTGTTATAATAAAACTTTATTTTTAGGTAAAGCATATAATCCTTAAGTCCTATTCAAAATGGGTGATCGTGAAATAGACTAAAAAATGTTTTCAAGCCCTGCATTCAAAAAAATTATACCCCCCCCCCCCCCCCCCCCGGAGACAGCCCCTCCTTGAAAACCGGCTGGATCCGCCCATGGACCTCATGTTTAGGGGTTTAGGGCTAAAATATTTGGTATTACATTGGGATGAAACCGCGTTCATTAGAACGTAATGTGATCAGATCCGTTTTGGATAACAACTGCTAAATAAGTACTGCACTACTGCATGCTACTTTAACTCTACTAACTGAAAGGAATGAATGAACGCGTGCTTAAACTTTTGACTCAGCAGTACAGTCCCGCCACATATTTTAGCCATACGCTCAGCACTGTTGTACAGTCTCTGTTCAAATTACTTTACTGTATTGTTTTTGGCTTTGTAGTTAACATACAAAGGTACAATGTTAGCTGCTGTTAAATTACTGCAGAGTCAGTGGCGTATCCAGGACCTAACTTGAGGGGGGGGGGGGGCAACCTTTTCCAGATGTACAAATTCTCCCTTGTCCTCTAGCAGGAAATTTTGAATGGAAATGACAAGTTATAATAACATTTTTTTGATTCCAAAGAGGATTTGCACGCTAAAATGTCTTATCATTAAATACAACGTATAACTTATCATGATTTTTATGATTTATTATCGTTTATCATTCATGTAGAAGGTACGAAATAGCTTGGTTTGGCTTACTATAGAGAACATTTTGGTCTACGATCTGAAATTTTACTTTAATTTTTTAACCATTTATTTAAATATTTTAATACATTTTAGAGCTTAAAAATATTGTAGGGCATAATTTAATTTAAGTAGTTTGATTTTTGACATACCCAGTGGCGGATTACGAACTCAGCGGCCTATAAGCTCTTATTAGTTCGCGGTCTCCACTACAACTTGCATGATGGATGTTAAATTAAGATCGACTAAAAGAGGAAAAAACTTGGTTGATGAAATTTGTGTATACATTTAAGCTATGATATTAAAAGGTAAAATGTCCTTTTAACCCTATAACCAATAATCATAACGACGGGTTTTTCGTGCTGCAAGAATTTTTTTTTTAATTCGCAAAATATAGTAATTGTATCCCAATCCAAAACTGTTCAGTAAACTTTTTGTAGCAAAAGGTTCAAATAATTCAAATATGCAAAACAAAATTGTTTGTGTAAAACTTTAAAAGTTATAGCTCAGGAAGCGGAAAACGTTTAGTAACTGGGAGAAATCCAAATTTATGCCTACATTACAAATAGTAAAACATTTTTTAATTTTATTCAAAATTTCAAAAGTTTCGTAATTTAGTTCTGAATAGAACTGTATAAGAACATAAATCAATTTCAAAAATTTTGTTTTAGAAAAAAAACCGTTTGTATGTACCTACTACACGACCACTACTAAAACTAGGCATATGCAAGCATTTGTTCTCAAATTCGCCAAAAATAGTAATTATATCCCAATCCAAAAGTGTGATATATATTTTTGTATCAAAAGGTCCAAATTATATATGGAACTAAACAATTGTTTTATGTAAATTTTTTAAAGTTATTAACTCAGAAAGCACAAAAAGTAACGGAAGAAAATATCCAACTTTATGTCTACATTACAAATAGTACAATATTTTTGTAATTTTTCAAAGTAAAAGATTTTTTTTTGTAATTTAGTTCTGAATAGAACTGTATAAAAACTTAATATCAATTTCCAAAATGTATTGTAGAGAAAAAAACAGTTTTTATGTACCCAATACATGACTACTAGCTACTAAAACAAACAAGCAGATCGTGTCGATCGTGAAGAACAAATTCGTATGAATTTTGCAAAATTAAATGCTCCCCTTGGTGCTTGATTCCCCTATAGGCACGTGCCTATCGTTCCAAATGGGTAACCCGCTACTGGTCATTCCCAACTAAAAAGGAAGCCTATATTTGAATACTTTCTTTATTTATACCACTATAACTTTTAAACAGTTAGTCGTACAAAAAAAAACACCAAGTACAAAAAATTGGGTCCCCTTTACCCCCTCCCCCAATCTTAATCTGTTACTTTATACAGTACATATAGTTTACTACAAAAAAGAAGACGTTGTCGATACAAGAAGCAAGGGGAGGTATAATGAAGTATTTAATTAATTGCTGTATAAAAAAATCATTAAAAAAATATGTTATTGCATTTGGGCCTAATTCTTCAAACGTCAGTTACAGTACAAGAGTGAAAAATAACAAAAACGTCATAACTGATATAAATATTTCTACTGAGGTCCGCGGCTTCACTTTGTAGATTTTAGGTGATCGACGGAAAGAAGCACTACTATCCATGCGGTGATATACAGAAAAACAAACTACTCAAGAACTAAAACGTTCGTCAGCTTGCCCCCGTACCCTCTAAGGCAATAAATGCATTCAATTTCCAAATATGCCCTTGTTTGAATTTATTTTTATTGTTACGTGTCATATGTGTATTTGTGACGGTGCGTGAGCGGCTTTTAGTCAATGACGGCCTGAAGTACTACAAAATTGACAAGACTGAAGATATGAATAGGCTTACGCCCTGAAACGCTTGACACTGGGAAGTGATGTGTTACACGAAGCACAATAACGTAATGTAAATAAGGTATTTATTTTAAATATTCCATTGACGTGAATTCTATTATCAAAATGCGCATAAAGGTGTTTTGTTTTAACTCGTGTAAAGTTGTTTTGTCTAGGAGTGTCTTGTCTTGACAAACCGATATTCCAGCGTTAAGATTGGAAAGTACGTTCAGAAGTACAAAGTAGCCTACCTGTGTAGTGCGACCATACGTCTGGGGTTGTGAAATAGCTTGCTAAAATTTAAATTTAAATCAAATAAAACTTTGTATTATTACATCAAGTTAGTACTTACAGCTTTACAGCTGTATTTACAGATTTATTCCTTTAAATGCTAAAAATATCTAATATCATCGTGTTTTGTAATATTTTTTTTCTCCGCCCTGTTTTGAACACTGATTTGATATCACCCCTCCACTTCTCACCACCGTATTATGTGGTTAATACAAGTAGTACAATCGATCGGAATATTAAACTGAAGCTGGTTGTGTTAGGTTATTTTAACTGGTTATTAAATAAGCTTCAGACAATTTTATACGCAACATTTAATATTATTACACATACAGTAACTTTATTTTGAACAAGTATTTTTCGTAAAGATGTATAAACTAGACTATCATTAATACATGTGTTAATGGTGACGCACTAAAAGGTTATTTTAATAAAATATTATACTCTTCATTCCTAACTTATCTTCTCAGTGTCGATTTTACGTTCTCAGTTACTTTAACGTTTTTTTATAGAATTGTTTTTGAAAACGTTCGTTAGTAGCCTATAGGCCTATCAGTCCTCTGCTATGCTGTCTATATAATTTCATTAACATTATGTACGAACAACTTACATTATGTGTATTACTGCTTTTAACACAGCTTTGTAAAAATCAAGGCGAGTTAGCATTCATCACAACATTGCACTCTCATTATTAATTATTAATTAATAATAATAATTAATAACATCATTAATTATTATTATTATTATTATTATTATTATTATTGTGCAATGTTGTGATAAATATTAATGAGTACTGTACATGAATAACCTGAACCTAATCAATAAAAGTAGGTTACTTTTTCCAAATTTTAATGTTTGCATGAATAGGATTGCATAATCCTGTTTTAGCTTTCTATTATTAAAAAAAGTATTCTTTCAATAACTGGTGAAGCAACTGAGTATAATATTTTACCAGTAGTAGAAAACGTCTATATATATAGAGTGTCCTATTCTGATGATCATCAGAATTGGCTACTAGTCATCACAAAGGGTACAGTTGCATATAAAAATCCTCAGAATTGGAACACTTACTTATATATATATATATATATATATATATATATATATATATATATATATATATGTGTGTGTGTGTGTGTGTGTTCGCACTCTAGCGGCCGCATTTTAAGTCTGATTTGGTCCAAATTGTATACACATTAGTTGTCTTCGTCGCTCGGTCGAGTTCGTTAGCCAAAAACAAACATCAACCAGAAGCACGTTTTTTGACCGGAAGTAAATATTTTTTTAGATTTTTCGTACGAGAACGAAATTCTTTTAGATAAATGTAGGATATTATCAGGGCTATAGAATACAAGGGCTAGACCAGTCCGCCACGGAGAGCGTTCCCGTGACTGCCACCGTCATGACGTCACGGGGGTGATGCCTCCTCCATTCCCACCGCTTCTCATAAATATTCTCTGCTACAATAATTTCAATTTCTTATCAAAGCTGTAAAATTTGTATGATGCGTTCTTCTTTATTTTTGGTATTGACACTACACAAAGCAATAAGTAGACTGTAAACAATTAGTCCAAAGATGTAAGAAGAAGACAGGGTTATAATAAAACTAACTAATATGTAGGTAATAAACCGTTGTAGTGTACTAACATTAGCATACTTTTAATTTGATTCTACGAAACATTTCTGAAAACTAAATATGAAATTGATCAAAATGTGTCACATTATTGAAAATAATTGTATTAATTGCAATAAAACACCAAAACTTGAATGTCGTACTAATAAAACATTTTAACAGTTTAATAAAACATGTATAATACTTATAAAATAAAACACATAAAATTTATAAATACTTACACATAATTAATAGCTTATATGAAGTGCACATTGACATAATAATTACTGCTGACATAAAATATTTTTTTTAAATAAAACTGGATTATAGAAACTATCCTTCCCTCGGCCTTAGGGATTAGTTAATTTAATAGTTGAGTAGAAACTATTGAACTATTTTAATAATTATTTTAATTTTAATTGACACTGTGCAATATAATTTAGTCTAGAAGTTTAACTTAAAATTATGTTTTTTTTTTGTCATCAATAATAATTACTCTAGGTTTAAATTTGATTATAATTATTTTACATATCAAATTATTTTGATAATATAAAGTGCATTTTACTAGTAAAGATTTTTTGAAACATTTTAATTAACTTAAAGCTGCGTAAGAAATTACTTGAGGACCTTGATAACTTTTTAACTTAAAGTAATCTCGCTTGCAACCCTTACTTTAAATAAATAATATTTTTTAATTTTTATTTTTATTTGAAGCTGAGTATTAAAAATGTGTTGTTTTAAAATTTTGAGTTATCTATAATAACCGGTACTCTAAGTTTAAATCTTATTATTATTTTTATAATATATATGTATTTATTTATATCTAATCATTCTGAAAATGTTTGTTTTAATGTATTTTGTTAGTAAAGGTGTTTCTTGGAATATTTAAGTAATGCTGCAGACAATATTACTTAATAATCTTGGTAACATTTCATAAAGTAATCTCGTCTGCAACGTTACATCAAATAACACGTGAGAGCTAAGGAAAGTCGTACTTGCGCGGCGCTTCATGTCACCTCTGTGACGTCACATAGGAGGGGGCGAGAGGAAGGTTTTGACAGTCGGCGCGCGATAACACCAAACGAGGGGACCAGCCCTTATATTCTCTAGCCCTGGGATATTATTCTGCACATTTTATTTTTTACACGACCTTATAGCTCGCTCGGTTCACCCAAAATCGATCAAAACGTAAAATACCTTAAAACGTCTGGGGTTTTACCTTGGGGGCATCTTATGATCCGAGGCCCAACGGCCGAGTTTGTATACTCTGCGAGCAAAGCGAAGCTATCTATAACCCGAGGCCGTAAGGCCGAAGGGCAAACTCCCCCGCGAGTGGACCGAAGGAGAGCGTGAGTCGAAGCTGGAGGCTTAGGTGCAAACAAATTCTACTAATATATTTCGACACACGGGCAGATCAAATTTAGATCAATTTTCCAAATAGTTGGTTGAAACGCTAAAACATGTAAACTTAATTTTAGAAATTCGCTCAATTTTTCTATCTGAAACTATATATTTTTAAATGTTGTCAATAAAGATTTTATTTCGACTACTCTATTTCATTAAACGACTATCGAAGTTTTGAGCAAACTACACACGAAAGTTGTTATTTGTGAAGTACTAAAATCGATTCATTAAATCTTAAAGATATCGTGCTTGTAGAAGTAATAAATTAAAACTTCCCCGCCGTAAAATAACTAAACACAATGTCCCACAGGCTGCTGCTTCCCACAACTCCGCTCGCTGCAACACCTGCAGCTGCTAGTGTATTTTAGCTCTTCCTTTATCATTATTGCTTAAAATAATGGTAACTTCTTTTGTTGTTAGCGAATTTCCATAGGGTAAAGATGAGCTATAGGAGTGATCCTCATGGTGAGACGTAAGGTCGGGAGTTGTCAATGAGCACCGATCATGGTCCCTAGAACACGTTTCGTGATGTCATTACAAATTTGATATATATGTGTTCGCACTCTTACGACCGCATTTTACATGAGATTTGGTCCAATTTTGGTACACACGTTGGTTTTCTAAGTGACTTGGACGAGTTCGTTAGCCAAAAAATCTAATAACAGAATTTTGTGAGATTTTTCGTACTAGAATGCAACATTTGGAACGAAGTCCCTTCACGCGGCTTGCGGTAGGAGTTGACAAATAGAAAATGTAACGCTTAGCGAAAAACCGTTACCGAATTGATTGCTATGGTAATGACTGTAAATACATTCAAGAAACATATGTCACCGTCACCATCACCGTCATCGCACGGACACACTGTTTTTAAGACTCCTTTTCATCTCCGCAATTATTTAAGGTTCCGTCGCATCTCAACAGTTATTTAAGGTTCCGTAGCATCTTCGCAAATATTTAAGGCTCCGTCGCACCTCCGCAAATATTAAGGCTACGTAGCATCTCCGCAATTATTGAAGACACAGTTGCATATCCGCAATTATTTAAGGCTCCATGACAGTTTAAGGAGTGATGAACTTAGTTCCTGACGGGGGTCCCACGACCACATATTTTTTTATTTTGGGGGTTTATCTAAAAAAAAATAAATCCAGGAGATTATTCTGAACATTTCGTTTTTTACACGATCTTGACGCCCGTCTGGATTTCTCAAAATCGATCAAAACACAAAGCACCATAAAAGTATGGAATTTTTTACCAGCCTAGTTTGTACGCTGTGAGCAAAGCGAAGCAGTCCATAACGCAAGGTCGAGTTGCAAACTCGCAAAGTGGAACAAAGCTGGAGACTTAGGTACAAACAAATTCCTAAAATCATATGAACTTAATTTTGGAAATTCGCTCAACTCACGTCAGCGATTCTGCTGCGTGGTCTAATCTACTGTATATACAGTATATAAGATCTAAATACCACTCACTGACACACTCATCACGAATCTCAAAGATCACCGAACGGATTGGAATGAAATTTGGTTTCTAGGGCCGTAGGTGCTCGCTAAGAAAGGTTTTCAAAAAATTAGAAATTTTAAGGGGACTTTCGGGGGGTCAAATTTACTAAAACCCCATAAGAAATTCACAGTATAATATATTTATTGATATACTTCTTTGGTTAATATACTGTACATTTAAATTCTATTTGTCTATCCGTGCAAAGCCGGATCGGGCCATCAAGTTATGTATATATTCAAATGTTATTCAACATCCACATTAATTACATTTAGTTATTGTAGCTTACATTTAAGTGGATTGTGCAACGAATTGGCGGAAAATACAGTTTTAAATTTATTAACAACTAGGGGAGACCCCTGCGTGCTCAGCACGCCAACCCCCAATGAAACCTTCTAAAAACATATGTTATGTTTTATTTATAATAAAGGTGTAGGATTAATAATAACCTCAGAACTAAGATGATAAATAATGTTGAATGTTCAAATTAAATTATTTCTTATATATTTTATAAAAGCAGTTATAATAATGGTTAAAAGAACCAGCAAGGCTCAGGTCTACACTTTAAAACCCTAACCTAAAAGCTAGAAATACAAAAATAATTGCATCAAATTTTGAAATCAGCTGTTAATGGAAATATTGGAGCAAACTGCTATTATATAGTATTATCTGTTATTTTATTCAATTGGTTGCTATGGTAATAAATGTAAATACATGTGTTATTTTATCATTCTAGGCCTAACCTAAGAATTTTTTCGGACTAAATTTACAAATATTGAAATAAAAAAAGGTTTTTATCGAAATGAATTAAAGCCTATGTTACTCAGGGATAGTGTAGCTTTTTATTAGTAAAAACTATTTTTTCAATCGGTTCAGTAGTGTCAGAGATTACCCCCTACATACAAACAAACAAACAAACTTTACCTCTTTATAATATTAGTATAGATTTAGTTCTCAAAATTAGCTTGCAATTTAAATGTCTACAACTTTCCCTCCATGGTTTTTTTCAATTGAAGCAGTCGTTTCAAAAATATATGAGATTAAAAGGTCGTGTAATGCAAGTTTGTACGGAAAAGGTACAACTTCCGTGTTTTGACTGTCAATTTCGGCTATACCACTGAACCGAATTTGATACTTTAGGTGCGGGTTCAACGCATAATTTAACGGTCTTTAATTTTAAACAGAATAACTTTTTCTGTACGGAGGACCGTTTTCAAGATATGAGCAAAAAACTGGAAAAAGTGCGAACATTGTGTGGTTTTATGGCTACCAAACGTTGTGCACACCTCCTGGGATGGAACGAATTCAGATTACATGCATTTGAGACCAAATGAATGTATTAAATCGATTTCCAGATATCCCGAAATCAAGTTCTAGAAAAATCACAATTTTAGAACTTTGTTTTGGCCTTGTGCCAATACTGTTATTAGATTCATTCATTTGTTCACGAATCGGTTGTTTACTTCATATCATTGCTTCCGCCCTTTCTATCTCTCCCTCTCTCTCGCACTTAAAAGATAGATTGAAAGTACAGTATTTAGGCTCGGCTTAAAGTAGATGTACTCATTCATATGCTTTATTATCTTATAACATCTGTCCATCTCAGATGTTCCGCTTTAATACTGACCTACTAACCGAGTCTTCAGTCAATGCTTACGCAAACCAGCTGTTTTGTTATCCTACTTTATTAACAAACTGCCATAGGAAAGATTAGCTATTGCCGTGTTAGGGTAAGACCTATGGTCGGGAGTAGTAAATGAGCATCGATCATGGTCTCCGGAACACGTTTTGGGCTGTCATTAAAAACTATATATAATTGACCGAGCGAAGCGATGTCTTCGTTTTAATTCGGCCGTTCGGCATTTCGTCTGTGTGTCTGTCTGTCTCACGATTACGGCCAACACAGTAATTTATATTAACAGTAATTACAAGATTAATTATAACCTCAAATACATGTTTTAGAAATGTGAGAGGCTTTCATTAGGTACGATTTTAGTCCTAGTTCTACTATCTTCTGTCAACTAAAGTTTTGAAACCAGGCCTCAATATAGTAAAAATTATTGCAGGATTAACATAACCTCAATACTATGTTCCAGAAATGAGCCAGGCCTATATTACAAAATTTACTATTCGAATTTATCCATCTTTGCCAAGTTTACCTTTTTTGACAAAATAAATTGTTAAATCAGGCCCAATTTATTATAATTCCAACGTGCTAAAACAGTATTAAATTAGCTTGTTTTTTAACAGTAATTAAAAACTATTCAATGAACAACTGATAAAACAGTATAATGGGCTTGTTTATAAACAGCTGTTTTGATCGCTTTATTTACTATTTCCTTGTTATTTTGTAACCAATATGGCAACCCATAAGACCCTATGTTAAAATTTTTCAACTTTTAAATTAGATTTTCTCAAAAATTTGCGTTTTTACACGAAATACAACTATATGGATGTACTTAAAAATCAAAACTACGCCTTAATACAAAATTTCTTTATATTCGTTAGAGCTGTATTCGAGATCCGCAACAGATACAAAGATAGACACAAGAATTGCTCATTTAAAGTAATAGGATAGTAATAAAAAGCTTCGACCACTAGATTTGAGTTTTCTCCCTTATTTATGACTCAGTTATTAAAAAATATGTATCTTTGGATTTGTCTTATAGTCTACAAATTTGGTGACTGAATTTGTATTGTAAAATTTATAGTTTTGTAGATATTTGACATTGACAATTTTCAAACTAATTGTTGCAGGGAAAATGTTTAAGTGAAATGTAAACGATTTCGATAAATATTCGTACCCATTTTCGTAATTATATCTTAAACTGTTTCCGAGGTATTAAGGTATTTGTAAACATAGCATACAGACGGACAGACAGAAAACATATCGAGAGAGGACACATGTTGTATTGTATTATTTGCTTGTTTTTAGCTGACAAATAACCCCGTAAAGTTTCGAACAGTCGAAGCTGGACACTGTATATTATATCCTGTTACATTCTATATAAATTCCTACTAATCTAGACGGGACGATTGTTTTTGCATGTTGCATATTTTTTCCCCGCATTTTTTAAGTTTGCATATTTCAAAAATTATTTTTCCATAACTAAAAATGTGCATAATTTTTTAATTAATCAAGGAACAAAGTTAAAGCTTAGTAGATATACTAAACTTAAAAAAAAATTGAAAAAAATAAATTCAACCATCTAATACAGCATGTTTAGTTAAATATTCTGTAAAAAATAAATAGTTGTATTATATTTTTTAATATACAGAATGTCCCATAAGTAAACAGCCAAACTTCGGGAAACGGTTGTATGGGTCCAAGTAAGAAAAACAGTTAATATAAACATAGGCCCGAAAACTCTTCGTTTTCCAGATATCCGCCATTTTGTTTCTTTTACAAAGTAATTCTTATATAAAGAACGGTTCAACCGATTGAATTCAAACTTGGCATGAAGTTTAACCTAAAAATGATCTATCTTAAGAAAAATAAGCGATTATATCCAATTATGCATTTCAAAATGGCGGCTGTTTGAAAATTTCAAACCTAAATTACTCAAAACCCGTTCATTTTAACAAAAAATGTCAAGATACCTTTTTGTAGCCCTTTTGGTTCCCTATCGTATGGTGTAACTGTTTAAATCAATCGGATCAAGGATAATAGTTAAGTTAAAGATAATAACAGCATAAGTACATACAGTATTGTTGTGTTTACTGTGTTGGTATAGGATGCCGGGTTAAACAAACCAATTACACATAACTTAACTTAGAATTGTCTCGTATTGAAGATAATTGGATGGTTTGTGTTTTATCTGTGTTTACTGGAACTCTCCACTTCCAGAGCCATGGTTGCAGCCTATCCAACTGTTGTTGGATGACTGACGAACCATATTCCAGGTTAAGAGAACTGTAGTAAAAGATAGCGTCATCCGGTCGCAGTGGTACTTTGAGGATGACTGTAATGTCGCTAGTGTGCAGTAACGGTCCAAGAACTGAGCCTTGGGGAACTCCAGCCTCGATGGATTAGGTGGCAGGATTTGGTTCCTGCTAGGTCGCACAGGACCTATTGCAATTAGTCAATAAGACAGGTAGGTTCAGTAGAAAGTAAATGTTTAAAGATCGCAAGACGTAATGACCAAGAAAAGCATACATCGATTGTTGATATATTGTTTGGCCACTTCTACTAACAAGACTTTTGAGGTTAAACTAATTTATAGCTACACTATAAACCAAGAACCTTTCAACTGTTGCAGAAATTATTGTAAACACGTGATATTGTTCTGAAAGCGATCACGTCTTTAATTTGTAGCGCTAAGACCTGAAGAAACGGAGAAGGCAAAGGCGAAAGGAAATTAATAAAAGTTGTCAGCTCAGTAGGGTAAAGTACAAATAATTACTTGTCGCAGCTGTGTTCAATAATATAATGAAGGGCCGTGTTTCATGGCGTTGAAATACGGAAACGTAAATTACTTCAGAGACCTCGTTAAACCTTCGCACAGACATTATTCAATTACTTAAACTTTACTCAATACTTAATACTTTAATTCTTACCAACCCTTAATTACTCTTTATATAAAGTTTGTTTCTAATCGAATTTGTCAATAAAAAATTAATGTATGCAATTGTACTACACAGGGCGGGTATACTCCAGGGATGAGTTAATATTTTTGTAAACATTACACATGGACCTACAAATGTTGGCGCATTGTTACTGGTCACTAAACACTATTTCAACACGGATTCAGTGAACTTAATCTCCTCTTCACAAGAAACCTGATTCTAAATTTGCCAAATTGGTTTCTAACGTTTTTTTGGTTCATTGTATGCCTAACATAATAATTATCTAAAGTTTTTTATCCAAACCAGCTGATCTATTTATAAAAAGTAACAACGGATGTTTGAATTGAATTATAACACAGTAGGCGTGTTTCGTTGACTTTCGTTTGTTAATCTAACACAAAAAAGCTATTGGTTGTGAAGAATAATCAAATGATTCTAAATTTGCTAAGTCGTTCGCTACGGTAATGAATGTAAACACAAATATGCGTTATTAAGGTTTCGATTCGAACAGCTGTTTTATGTGGTATACGGCTGGGAGTGAACCGCCAAATTTTCACTATTTTTAAGCTCTAAGGTGGGTTTTGCCTGGAGCGACCGATTCTCAGCGATGATCGCGATGCGCTACATGTGACTTTTTATCATCCTGTGTTGCTTGGAGCGAGTGGCGCTAGTGTCGCTAGTCGCTTTCGAAGGCTACTGATCTACGAATGCAGTCGCGGAGCGATTACGATGTTTTCAGTGATTGTTTCTTTATTGTAAATGACGGCGTCTACGCGAGCAAGCTCCAAATTGAACTGTAGCGTAGAGGACGACGACAGATTGATTGAAGGAGTCACAAAGTACCCTGCTCTGTACGATCTGAAGGACGCGTTGTACAAGAACCGACGGGTGAAAGACAACACCTGTTTTTAGCGAATTTCAATAGGAAATAGAGCTATTGCAGTGGCCCTTATGGTACGACCCAAGGTCGGGAGTAGCAAATGAGCACCGATCATGGTCCCCAGAACACGTTTTGGGGTGTCATTAAAAATCATATATATATATATACATATATATGTATATATGTGTTCGCACTCTGGCGGCTGAATTTTAAGTCCGATTTGGTTCAAATTTGGTACACATGTTGTTTGTCTATGTCGCTCGGAAGTGTTCGTTAGCCAAAAAAAAGAGTTCTACCGTGGGGTTGGCGAGCGAAGCAATACATTGTGCATTTAAAATACTCCCAATACGGAGGTTGGCTTGCGAAGCACGCAATGCATTGTGTATTGAAGGGACTCCCAACGTGGGGGTTAGCGTGCGAAGCACGTAATGTTTTGTGTACTGAAGATACTCCCATTCGCGGAATGGCGTGCGAAGCACGCATTGCTTTGTGTGTTGAAGATACTCCCAATATGCGGAATGGCGTTCGAACCATTTTGCAGCTATTCAGCACCGTCGTGAATAGACCTATTTCCCAAATTATTGGTTGAAACCCTAAACCATAGGCCTATAAACTTAATTTTGGAAATTTGCTCAACTCACGTCAGCGGTTCAGCTGCGTGGTCGAATTATTCTTATCAAATTTTCGAAGCATTCTTCGTTCATTCACCTCTGATACATTGCATGTTTTTCTATCCTTGGCACTGATAACATCAACAAAAGGTTATCATCATCCATTTCTTTGCATAACAGATATTTTAACAATACTGTAACTTCTTTCGTAAACTCATTGTGTATGCACCTCGAACAGAAAGTTCAGTTATCGCAGTGCGATTATCGTTTGGCAATCATCGCTGAGCGGTCATCGTATTAGTCGCTCCAGGCAAAACCCACCTTTACCCATTGATAGTGTGCGTCTATGACCTCGTAAGAATATTCCTTTAAACTTTCGTGTTTTCATTGTAAATGGTGTCTGCTCCTCGTTGATTCCATGTCAGTCAGGATAAAGCCGCTTGTATAAAGCTTAAACAAACAATGATCTATTTTAAGGAAAATAAGCGATTATATCCAATAATCCGTTTAAAAATGGAGACTGAAAATTTCAAACCTGAATTACCCCAAAAACAGTACATTTGAAAAAATTCGAGACATATTTTTTGTAGGCCTTTTATTCGCTATTGGCTGATGTAACTGTCAAAACAATCGGATGGAGGATAGTAGTTAAGTTATTTGTGATAATTTGTTTGTTAATTAACATTCAATAATTATTTTAGATACAATCAAATTTGGTATACAAAAAGCAGTTTCATTTATCCTTGATGGGAACATTGATTTGCGGGATGCAACCTTAGGCCGAGAAAACGACTCAGTGGAATGTGGAAGCAGGACTGGAGACGAATCACCAAGGCTAAAAATGTGAACAGGAGTTGATAAAATATTCGACAGGTCAAAAACAATTTTAAAATTTGGAAGATCATTTTGAGGAGGAAGAAGATTTCTCTTCATATGCATTTTGGGCGTACTAAAGACACTTTTTTATTGACATGAATATCACGAAGTGAAAAAAGTGTCATTATACTCTTCTGACTTGACATTGCAGCTCTGAGGAAGGATTTACATAAAAGTTAAAAAATCTATATTTGATAAGGAAAAATTAAAATTGTTTCTCATAATCTATATACACGATGTCCCCGAACTCTCTGGTACCCTTGTCTGGATTTGTTCCTGGAATAGAGACAAACATATTTGACAGTATAAACATGGGTCAACGGTGCTTACTTTTTCTTCTATGTGGCTGCATGTTTTTTTTACAAAATAATTCATATCTAGAGAACGGTTTGACCGATTGAGTTTAAACTTGACATGAAGTTAAAGCTAACAATGAACTACTTGAAGACAATTTTCAAATAGCCACCATTTTAAAACGCATGATTGGATATAATCGCTTATATGTTTTTCTTGAAATAGATTATTGGTAAGTTAATCTTCATGTTAAGTTTGAACTCGATCGCTTAAACCGTACTCTAGATATGAATTATTTTGTAAAGAACACATACAGTCAAACGAAAAAGTAAGCACCGTACAATTTTATGTTTATTTTGTAAAATATATTTGTCTCCATCGCAGGAACAAATCCACAAAAGGGGATCAGAAAGTTAGGGGACATCCTGTATATAGATCATGAGAAACAATTATAATTTTTCTTTATCAAATATAGATTTTTTAACTTTTATATAAATCCTTCCTCAGAGCTGCAATGTCAAGTCAGAAGAGTGTAATGAAAATCTGTGAGTAAAATATTGTCTTTGACGCCGTCCCTCAGTACCTTTATATAAGCCAGAGTTATTACTTATGCTCTAAATGTTGGCTCTAATTAATGCCCGCGTGACGCCATCAACATTGCCCGTGAATCAAAGTCCGGTTAACCAGTACCGGAACCTTAATTAAAACGCGCGGAAAAGCTAACTTATACTGAATGTGGGAACGTTGGCAATTCTGTCTGCCTGTTAATAAATGTTCTCTTTCATTAAAAATTAAAAATGTTACACGTTCCCACCCAGCTTTCATACAATGTGAGCTGTTAGCGAATTTACAAAGGAAAGATGAGCTATTGCAGTGACCCTTATCGGGACCTAAGGTCGGGAGTAGTAAATGAGCACCGATCAAGAACCCTAGAACACGTTTTGGGGTGTCATTAAAAATGTAACATATAAATGTGTGTGGGTGAGTTCGAACTACAGCGGCCGCATTTTAAGTCCAATTTGGTACACACGTTGGTTGTTTAAGTCTCTCGAACGAGTTCGTTAGCCAAAAATCAAAATCATCCAACAATTGGAAGCACGATTTTTGACCAGAAGTAACTATTTTTTAGATTATTTGTACTAAAATGAAACTTCTTTGGGGTTTTATGTAAACAAATTAATGTAGGATGTTAGATAAAAACTCGCAAAGCGAGTGAGTCGAAACTGGAGGCTTAGTTGCTAACCAAATTCTACTACTATATTTCGTACACACAGGCCTTCACACACACATTCAGCGCCTTCATGAGTAGAACAATTTCCACAACTGTTGGTTGAAACACTAAAACGTATAAATTTAATTTAAAAAATTCGCCAAACTTACATCAGCTGAACAGCAGACCTCGGGACGGGGTTTCACCTTCATAAAGGACCTTAGAAAACATATTTACAAAATTTATAAAATTCCCGTCCAATCCTATCACTTACATCTCAAAAATGTGTAATGGGCACATATGGCTTGTGATACATCAAATCGAAGCTCCTTGAAAATCGTGGCTATCTGTGGTAAGCAAATAAAAATCGGCTGGCGCATTCGTTCGCTACGCTCGTAAATGTTATTTTGTGCGTTATTTTTATGATGTAGTATTATTTAAAATACGGAAAGACATGTTCATAATCTGATCTGAAATTGAATTGCGTGAAATGTGGTGCGTTCAGTAGACTTTCATAAACTTTCATTTTTGTAATTCTAACCTCCAGGATTGTAGAGTTTTTTTAACATCAGCTTCTGTATGCATTGTTTTAGTTTACTTAGATTGTTTGTCTACAGACAGTTTGTTTCGCGAGAGGTTGGCACAACTTCAGGAGATGATAGGGGAGCTAAAAAAAAAGCAAAATTGTTCATATGTACCTATGTCCGGAAAAGCTATGTTTTCCAGATATGCGCCATTTTGTTTTTTTTTTTACAAAATAATTCATATCCAGAGAATGATTGACTGATTGAGTTCAAAATTGGCATGAAGTTTAACCTAATAATGATCTATCTCATGAAAAATCTGCGATTATATCCATTCATGCGTTTCAAAATGGCGACTGTTTGAAAATTTCAACCTTAAATTACCCAAAAACCGTACATTTTTACAAAACAAGTCAAGACACCTGTTTTTTAGCCCTTTTAATTCGAAACAATCTGATGAAGGATAGTAGTTAAGTTAAAGATAATAACAGCACATGTACATACAATAAGGTTGAACAAACCAATTATCAACTACTAGGGGAGACCCTTGCGTGCTCCGCACGCCAACCCCCACTGGAACCTTATAAAAACATATGGTATGTTTTATTTACAATAAAGGTGTAGGATTAATAATAACGTCAAAACTAAAATGGTAAATAATGTTAAATGTTCGAATTAAATTATGTCTTATATTTTATAACAGCAGTTATAATATTGGTTAAAAGAACCAGCAAGGCTCAGGTCTACACTTTAAAATCCTAACCTAAAAGCTAGAAATACAAAAATAATTGCTTCGAATTTTGAAATCAGCTGTTAATGGAAATATTGGAGCAAACAGCTATATTATCTGTTATTTTATTCAATTGGTTGCTATGGTAATACATGTATATACATTAGTTGGTTTATAATTCTAGGCCTAACCTAAGAATTTTTTCCGACTAAATTTACAAATATTGAAATAAAAAAAGGTTTTTATCGAAATGAATTATAGCCTATGTTACTCAAGGATAGTGTAGCTTTTTGTTGGTAAAACTATTTTACCCAACCCGCCATGTTAAACTTCAATATCACAAGCGTGATGTATACAACTTCTTTACTTCACTCGGTGAAGTAAAGTTTCAAAAACTCACTCGGTGAAGTAATGAAACCCATTCAAATAACATTGAGTGCTCAACTTAATAAAATATACCTCTATGGAGCCAACGACGGTCAACGCTAGAAATCAGCTGTGCGCTTGAATGTTATTGTTATGCTTTAAAGTATTTTATCTACGACCATTGCAATAAACACCAATAACGCTATTACAAGTAACATCAGAAAGAGGTACATTACAAACCAAAAGCCAACCCGATTAGGTAATGATATCTTTACCTAACAGGAGTCACTTTACATAATAGGCTCTAGACCAATGAGAGCTCGTCATTTGACGGAAGTAGAGTTGTAATAAAAATAACGCTATTCGTACATCAGCTGATTGTACCCATACGTTCCGGATGTTAGTGTGTTATTGTAACTAACCTCAAACGTGAGTTGACGCATTCCGCAAACATGAGTGATAGTGATGAATTTTGTTTAACTCCAGAGGAAATTAATACAAAAGCAAATTCGGCTCTGAACAATTTGTTGCCAGAAAAATCTAAATTTCGTTATGAAAAGGTTTATAACCAGTTTATGGAGTGGAAAACTAGAAATGGTGTTAGTTCGTTTTCCGAGAATGTTTTCATTGCGTATTTTGAGGAATTGGCCCAAGATAAGAAACCTAGTTCGCTTTGGTCTATTTATTCAATGATTAAATCTACAATCAACATCAAACATCAAATAGACATATCAAAATATTTCAAGCTCACAGCTCTACTGAAAAGGAAATCAGAAGGGTACAGTGGTAAAAAAGCAAAAGTGTTTTCATCTGATCAAATAAAAATGTTTCTTGATCAGGCACCAGACGAATCCTTTTACAAAAGTAAGTATAGTGTTATTAACATAATTGATAAGTTTAATACTTTTTTAGTATGGTTATGAGTAAAAGGAATGTTAATTTCACTCCTGTTAAAAGGGTATCAAATTGAAGAATTATTACACACTTCTTATTTTTTTACACCCTGTATATTTTTGGTCGTAGATAAAGTAGTGTACGCAACGATTGTATTCAGCCTTTAAGCCACTCGTGAGATATTTAGAACACTCGCTTCGCTCGTGTTCCAACTTACATCTCACTCGTGGCTTAAAGGCCTTCATAATACAATCGTTGCGTAAACTACTATTCCTAACCTAGCTTTTAATTGTAAAAGAACGTTACTGTTAGAAGATGAGTGAAATGGATAGTTTGCCTTCAGATATAGAAAATGAAGCAACTACAGTTATTAATGGATTATTACCAACAAAATCAAAATGTTATTTGAATGGGTTTCATTACTTCACCGAGTGAGTTTTTGAAACTTTACTTCACCGAGTGAAGTAAAGAAGTTGTATACATCACGCTTGTATATTGTACGTAACCCCCTGTATATTGTCGGGTCAGGTAAAATCTTGTACGTTACACGTTACGCAAGAGCGTTTTTACATCACTTAGGTGAATTATGCAACTCGCTTCGCTCGTTGCACAACATTCACCTGCGTGATGAAAAAACGCTCTTACTACACTTGTAACGTAAATAGCTATTTTCAATCGGTTCAGTAGTGCCAGAGATTACACCCTACATAGGCCTACAAAAAAACAAACAAACTTTACCTCTTTATGATATTAGTATTCTATATACCGTGAATATAGAACAATTCTTCATCCGATTGTTTACAGTTAACCATCAAATCCAATTTGTTTGTAAAAGTGGCTACAAACAATGGCATTTTTTGTTAAAATTTACGGTTTTCAGAAAATTTACTTTTGGAGTTTTCAAACAGACGCCATTTTCAAACGCACGTTGCATATAATCGTTTATTTTTTTACAATATACCATTATTAGGTCAAACTTCCTGCCTAGTTTGAACTCAATCGGTCAAACCGTTCTATAGATATGAAGTATTATGTAAAACAAACACAATTAAGGATATCTGGAAACGAAGCTATTCTCTTAATTTTTAGCCATAGAATAATTGCCCGATGTTTTGCGCTTTACTTATGGGACACTTTGTATATATATATTTGTAAATTATGTAAGGACGTGGAGTGATAAACATATGTTGGTTGATTGGAGTAAACCATTATTAAGAAATAAAATTTATTTGGGTGTGTATATTTTTAAAATGTTTTATAATTTTTCTTTCTGAACTTAGGCCTGTAGCCTAGAGCGTAACGTTGAGTTAAATTGAATTATGTGGCTGAGAGAGCAACCGGTTGGCGTGAGAAGCACGCAGTATATCCCCTAGTCTATATCTATACTAATATTATAAAGAGATAACTTTTTTTTGTATGTAAGGGGTAATCTCTAAAACTACTGAACCGATTGAAAAAATAGTTTAATAATAAAAAGCTACAGTATCCCTGAGTAACATAGGCTATAGTTAATTTTGATAAAAACCTTTTTTTTACAATATTCGTAAATTTAGTTGGAAAAAAATCTTCGGTTAGGCCTAGACTGATGAATTACCATAGCAACCAATTGAATAAAATAACAGATAAAACAGCTGTTTGCACTATTATTTCCATTAACAGCTGATTTCAAACTTTGAAGCAATTATTTGTATTTCTAACTTTTAGGTTGGGTTTTTATTAAAGTGAAGACCTGAGCCTTGCTAGTTCTTTTAACCTTTATTATGCTTCTGTAATAAAATATACGAACTAATTTGATTTGAACATTTAACATTATTTACCATCTTAGCTTTGAGGTTGTTATTAATCCTACACTTTTATTATAAATTAAACATAACATGATTATGTGCATAGAAGGTTCCAACGGGGTTGGCGTGCGCAGCACGCAGGGGTTTCCCCAAGTTATTTATAAAGCTAAAGTGTTGTTTAGTTAAAATATCAAACCGGTTATCTATTAAGTTATACTTTACATTCAACGTTCAGAAAAAAAACTTAAAATTAAAATGATTTAATTGAAATAATATTGAAATCAATTTATTATAACTTCAAGCCACAGATTGAAACCTCAATGTCGCGCAATCTGTTACTTTTCACAACTCCAATACCTGCGCCACCTGTTGTTGCTACCCTTCTTGTGCCGCCCCCTTTGACTTAAATTTTGCAAAGCCCTCTTTCGTAGGTGTGTGTTGAAACGTATTCCCAAGTCGTATTTAATGAGCAAGTCATAATACTGAATGGAATAAACTGAAACACGATCCTGCTCATGCATGCGTTACTCAAACCAAAATATCGGCAACTTTAGTGATGAATGAGTTACAATACATACATTATATATTTGTATTGTAAACGAGAGGTTTTCGCTCGCCAACCGAACCAACTCGCGTGGAAGCAAATGCAAACAGATTATTTATGATATTTTGTCGGGATTGAGGATTTATTAATGCAGAGATTTTTTATTTTGATATAGGACACAATTTTCAAATTACAAAATACTGTATTACCAAAATGTGACACGGTAAAGTAATTTTTCAAACTGGTCAGATAGGCGTAGTAAATAATAAAGTTAGCACAAGTTTAATAGTGATAGGTGCTTGAAGACAAGCCTTTTCCTTTATTTGTGTTTTCTATTACCTGACCTAAAAATAACTTCATCCGTTCACTAATATATTATTATTTATTTATGACTTGGCGCCAAAAAATGATTATAAAAATAGCTGTTATGAAAAATAATTACCTAATCCTAAATTCTCCAAGTTGGTTGTTATTGTAATAAATGCAAATGCTTTCAATAAATGTGTTTTGGTTCAGTATATGCCTAACGTAAAATTACGTTAACGTCTGATCCTAACTAGATGTTTTATTTATAAAATGTAACCAGAGACGTTTGAATTATACTACAGTAAGGCTTTATGGTATATCATTTCTTTGTTTTTATTTTGCTGACATAACCTACAAAATTGTTGGTTGTGAAGAATAATTACCTAATTCTAAATATGTCTTGTTAGTCGCTATGGTAACAAATGTAACTGCTTTCAAGAAAAGTGTTTCGGTTCAGTATAATATTATATGCCTAATCTAAAATTGTGTTAGGTTTATGTTCCAAAAATCAGCTGTTTTATTTGTAATGATATGTAACAACAGATGATT
>JAGFPH010000984.1:263248-276286 GCA_018207615.1 Philaenus spumarius
ACGGACTGCTTCGTTCCACTCGCAGCTGAGATACTTGCTTCGCGCCCTCGGAATACGGACTGCTTCGTTCCACTCGCAGCTGAGACACTTGCTTCGCGTCCTCGGAATACGGACTGCTTCGTTCCACTCGCAGCTGAGATACTTGCTTCGCGCCCTCGGAATACGGACTGCTTCGCTTCGCTCGCAGCGTACAAACTCGCTTAAAAAATAATAAGTTTTTATATTATTATTGAGTTATTTCTGTACAATATTCAATCATTTACTTTCCTAAAAGAACAGCTCTTCCATCAAAATAAAATATAAACAAAACAACTATTCCTCATTAAATACAAATTATGCTTGAAAATATAAATATAAATAAAAACCTATATCAAGGGGAAACATATTCCTAATCTTATATATTAAAAAAATTCTGTTTTTCTTTTCCGAGTCCGTTCGGCTCTTCTACCCGACCGATTTTCATAATTGAGGTCTTAAATTAAAGGTATGCACGCCCAGATTTGCCATCAAGCATTACAAATCATGTATCTTTCGCCTTACAAACGTTATAATCAAATGCAAATTTCTGCTGTATTCCTTATGGGGGGTTTTTTTGGTTCTTTGTCCACTTTGCGTTCGTATACCGTCCATCCGATTGCTTTGAAATTTTGCATAGTAACACAGGTTAACCCTGGCAAGGTTTTAGGCCATTTACCGAAGTCCTAGGACATTAGGGCTACGCCCCAGTGGCCCTCAAAGTTTCAATGTTAATCTTATGGAAGAAAGATTTCTATTGATTTTATCAGGGACACAAAAACAGCTGTTCGTATGAAAAGCTTAAAACAGCTGATTTTGATCAACAACTGATTTGGATCAAATCAGTATCAAATGTAGTATTACCTTTTTGAGGTTACATTGACAAACTAAAAATAAACACAAACAAAAATCAACGAAAAATGCTAACTATATTTTAATTCAATTCAAACATTGATTGTTACAAACCTATTATATATAAAACAGCTGATTTGGATCAAAAACTGAACATAATCATTCACAGATATGTCAAGTCTTATATATTATCATCCGTTCAGCCGCTATTCACCCGAGAAGGAGCTCCGGTATACAATCCTTCAAATTTCCCATGTTAATCTTATGGAGATAATGTTTAATGAGTTTGAGTCAGCTGCCAAATAAAACAGCTAATTTATGCTCGGTCACCTATGTACAAACGAGCAAAAGATTAACGAGATTCTTTATCGAATTTTCCACCTGCGAGCGAAGCGAAGCAGCCATCTGAGGCCGAAGGCCGAGCCGGGGTTGGGACGCGGAGCGTCCAGGGGCAGAGCCCCTAGTAACTAGTTTAAATGAGTTTTATGAGGTTAATGTTTTCATGCGGACTACTAGCGTAAGATATAGCAAGGACAATGCCTGCCTATGCTATCAACTAAACTTTAAACGGACAATAGCAAAGGAAATTTGCGTAGCAGTGAACGTGTTAAACCTGGAAACAATGCCTAAACGTGTCGGTAGTACTGACACTCCCTGTATTGAGCGTAACGATTTAACCCTTTCAGTCACGCAATATGAAAAAATGAAAAGAAC
Source organism: Philaenus spumarius (assembly GCA_018207615.1). Classification (NCBI taxonomy): domain Eukaryota; kingdom Metazoa; phylum Arthropoda; class Insecta; order Hemiptera; family Aphrophoridae; genus Philaenus; species Philaenus spumarius. The sequence continues at coordinate 264,830 of JAGFPH010000984.1, forward strand.
ATTTTAAAAATTGGTAGCCTTGATAAACACATTTTCTATATTTTTTTGTGTTTTTTTTTTTAAAATAGGATTACCCTTATCAGAGTTATCAATCGTCCTACGTATAGGACATTGCGACTGAACCAGCCTTTAAATATTCAAATTTGTTTACATTTCTATTTAAAAAGTGCACAAATAGTAAAAATAAGTAATACAAATGTTGCTAAATGAAGTTTCAATAACAAATGTAACTAAAAGTGTTACAAATATGCATAATTGAGATTTTTTTGTAAAAAAAACGAAAAAATCACCTTTTTTGACAAGTTTGTTTACATTTTGATAATGGTGCTGGACTTCTCACATTTGGTGATAATTTATGACAAACATTCTACTAATAACAGCAGAAAGTTATTTCACTGTAACTTATGTAATTTAGATATTATTTGGAAAAATGTTTAACACGTAACTTTTATATCGTCCTACATAAAGGACACTGTGACTAGAACTATGGAAAACACATTACTTTCTATCCATATATATATATATAAAAGCCAAATCCACTGTCTCACTGATCACGATTTCTCCAAAACCACCGAACGGATTGAAACGAAATTTAATATGTAGCTTCTTCTAGGGCCATAGGTGGTCATTAAGAAAGGTTTTAAAAAAATCGCAATTTTAAGGGGGGTTTGAGGGGGTCAAAGTTACTAAATCACGATTTCTCTAAAACTACTGAACGGATTGGAATGAAATTTGGTATGTAGCTTCCTCTAGGGCCGTAGGTGCTGATAAGAAAGGGGTTCAAAAAACTTAAAATCTGAGGGGGGGTTTGGATGGTCAATGTTACTAAATCACGATTTCTCCAAAACCACAGAACGGATTGGAACGAAATTTGGAGTGTAGCTTCCTCTCGGGCCATAGGTGCTCTCTAAGGAAGGTTTTAAAAAAATCGAAATTTTAGAGGAGGTTCGTTGGAGTCAGAGTTACTAAATCACGATTTCACTAAAACCACCGAACGGATTGGAATGATATTTGGTATGTAGATTCCTCTAGGGCCCTAGGTGCTCGCTAAGAAAGGTTTTTAAAAAAATAGAAATTTTAGGGAGGGTTTGGGGGGGGGGTCAAAGTTACTAAAAATCCCCATAAGAAATACATAGTGTAATATATTTATTGATATAATATATTTTTTTGTTAATATACATTTAACTTTGATTTGTCTATCCGTACAAAGGCGGATCGGGCCAGATAGTTAATTATAACGCCAATAAAATCATTTGAACAGTTGTATCTAATTTAAAAAAAACCTTTATTCAATTGCATTATGGTGCTTACACTTGCATGTGCTTATACCGGTATTGAAATTATCCGTACATATTATATGCTTTATATAGAGATTTTGCTAACATTGACTAGTTTATTATTTCTTGTGAAAATTAACAAAACTATTATTTTTTTACTAATACACAAAGCTATTTTACACTTCATGAGTCTTACACAAGACAGAACATGAGTCTAAAGTCTAAATTACCTCTAACCATCAGTCACAATGTCCTATGTATAGGACGACACTTAAATACAATTTATATAATACATATTACATTTGTATGATTTCTAAACTAAATGGTTGTAAATGGTTGTAAAAATACACTCTTTCTATTGTGTACAAAAAATATTTAGTTTAGATATAACAGATAATAGTTCAAAGATAAAATTGTGAAATTGACAGGATTTAAAAGGTTTGATTTTGTAAAAAAAACTGTAATTTGGAATAACAGCTGTTTTTTTAATATTATTCTTGTCTATACTAATAGTCTACTAATATACTAATAATACTAATATACTAATACTTACTATATAATATTGTAAAGAGTTCAATTTTTTTTTTTTTTTTTTTTTTGTATGTATTGAGTAATCTCTGGAACTACTGAACCGACTGAAAAAATAGTTTTACTAATAAAAAGTTACACTATCCCTGAGTAACGTAGGCTATAATTCATTTTGATAAAAAACTTTTTATTTCAATATTTGTAGATTTAGTCGGAAAAACTTCTTAGGTTAGGCATAGAATGATAAACCAACACATGTATTTACATTTATTACCGTAGCAACCAATTGAATAAAATAACAGATAATATAGCTGCTCCAATATTTCCATTAACAGCTTATTTCAAAAATTTGAGCAATGTTTTTTGTATTTTTAGCTTTTAGGTTAGGATTTTTAAGTGTAGACCTTTTAACCATTATTATAACTGCTGTTATAAAATATAAGAAATAATTTGATTTGAACATTTAACATTATTTACCATCTTAGTTTTGAGGTTACTATTAATCCTACACCTTTATTATAAATAAAACATATGTTTTTAGAAGGTTCCGTTGGGGGTTGGCGTGCGAAGCACGCAGGGGTCTCCCCTAGTTGTTAATATTGTCATCACGTTGAAACTTTAGTTTGGTATCTTAGGAATGCAACCATGGATATTTAATAAATATAAAAAATGTTATCTGTATCGTCCTAAATATAGGACTAGTTGATTGAAAGGGTTAATGTGACGATCTAAAATACCATACAATAATACGATTATTTTTATAATAGACCTTCGTCTTTTAGCTTTGCAAATGAGTTGGTAGATTATTACGAAGTAAGGTTGAAGTTTCAACTACAGTACGCCATTAGCGTAAATGTCAAATAAAGACGGACATCAATTAGGATAGTGTTACACGTTGCAAGCACAACATCAATTAGGGTAGTGTTACACGTTGCGCAACAGTTGTTTAAGCAAGGCGTGAGCTGAGTTTTGTAAAATACTCCTTGCTCGCTTCCCTCATCAACACAGGAGCGAAGCCATACAAACAGATTGTTGTATATAGTACTTTGACATAGCTAATTTAGACAGATTGAAATAGACACGACCAACCCCTATATAGTCCAGGATCTGAAGGGGGTTGAGTATGCATGGAAAGCCTGACGTAATTTTATTTCTGATTATTGTTACAGGCACTATAGTGATCATGAAAACCCATGTTGTCGCCCCCCAGAAAGGTCGACATTGTCGGGGGGAGGGGCGGAATATGGTGGGGTCGCCGTTTATTAAAACGCTTATAACTTGAGAACCGTTCAAGTTAATACATTGAAAAAAGTGACAACATATTCCATAAAATATGAGCTTTAAAAAAGGTTATTACGTTTATAGTCGTATAGTTGTTGGTTTATGAGTAAAGAGCATTTTTATTGGTAAATTAACAAAAATGGTGATTCAAATAAGCAAAACTAATAGTTTTGTACTAAGAAAATCACTAAATAGGTCAAATATAGACATTTAAGTTATTAAAAGTGCTTCAATAATTTTAAGAAACCATGTTGAACAGTTAATGCTACTGTAGAGGTGTTTTATACGTAGCACTAATATACAAGTGCTCCGCGCGCCACCGGCGACGAAAAACCCCCACATGTTAAACTTTGTTCTAGTTTTTTTCTAATGTTTAGTATGTATGGAGGTCTGGTTTGACATAGTGCCTATAACAATAATCAGAAATAAAATTGCGTCAGGCTTTCCATGCCTACTCAACCCCCTTCAGATCCTGGACTAATAGTTCCGATTGCTGCATACGTTGTAATTTCACCATTAATATTTTAGTAATCAACATTTCAAACAAATTTTGATATTACCAACTAAAGGAAACAATATAATATGTAACACCAGATGTTTCACCAATAAAACAGTAAGCTTTTTGTTTGCTTTTACCGCAAAAAAAAAGTGTTAGTTGTAAAGAATAATTACTTTCAAGAAACGTGTTGTGGTTGATTGTAGGCCTAACCTAAACTTATGTTAAGTTGTTGAGCCAAATCGGCTATTTTATTAGCGAATTTCCATAGGAAAAATGAGCTATTCATTGCAGTGGCCCTTATGGTAAGACCCAAGGTCGGGAGTAGCAAATGAGCACCGATCATGGTCCAAAGAAAACGTTTTGGGGTTTCATTAAAAATCATATATATATATATATATGTATGTGTACATGTATATATTATATGTGTTCGCACTCTAGCGGCCGCATTTTAAGTCCGAGTTGGTTCAAATTTGGTACACATGTTGGTTGTCTACGTCGCTCGGACGAGTTCCTTAGCCAAAACAATCCAAGAATCGGAAGCACGTTTTTTGACCGGAAATAACTATTTTTTTAGATTTTTCCTACGAGAATGAATTTGGTTTTGAGTTCGTTCTACTAATATAAATGTAGGATGTTATTCTGTACATTTTGTTTTTTTACGCGACCTTATAGCTAGCTTGGTTCCCCCAAAATTGAACAAAACGTAAAATACCATAGAAGTACCCTGTTCAAAGCCATGTGGTGGATTCTACCTTGGGGTTGGCGGAGCACGCAATACATTGTTTATTGAAGATATTATCAATACGGGAGTTGGCGTGCAAAGCACGCAATCCTTTGTGTGTTGAAGATACTCCCAATATGCGGAATGGCGTGCGAACCATTTTGCAGCTATTCAGCACTATCATGAATAGGCCTATTTCCCAAATTGTTGGTTGGAACCCTAAAACATAGTACTGTAAACTTAATTTTTGAAATTTGCTCAACTCACGTAAGCTGTCCAGCTGCGTGGTCGAATTATTTACAATATGTAACAACAGATGTTTGAATTTAATTATAATACAGTAAGCAATTTCCGTAGATTTTTTATGATTGGTTTTAATTTGTTAATCTAACCTAAAAGTACTGTTCGTTGTAAAGAATAACTGGTTGCTATTTTAATGAATGTAAGCAAACCTGTGTTGCTAAGCTTTCGATCCGAACAGCTGTTTTATCAGAATGTTCACAGATTTTACGCTTTAAAATAAAAATTTTACAAAATTCTTTCTTAATGTGCGTCTTTGGTCCTATAAGAGTATAACTTTAAATTTTCGTATTTCTATCTTAAGAAGTTTCTGCTCCACGTTGATTCTATGTCAGTCAGTCAGTCAGGACAAAGCCTCTTCTGTATATATATGTATATACTATGTATAAAATCACAGGCACATATAAACACGAAGTTGCATAACAATTAAATGCATAGACAAAAGGTTGTTCCTTCAACAACCTATTTAAGTAAAAGGGGTTCCAACAGGTGAACACTTCATAGTTTAGTGTTCTATGCCTGTCAGCGTGACGAGCGGCAGAATTGTAAACTTATAACTTACAAATAATTATATCACGCAGGTGAACAGCTGATGCGAGTTGAACGAATTTCTAAAATTAAGTTTATTTGTTTTAGGGTTTCAACCAACTATTTGGGAAATTGATCTACTCACGAAGGCGTTGTATATATTACCAGAATTCGTTTGCTCCTTCATTCCGCTCGCAGTTTTCACATTGACCTTGTCGCCTCGGATTATAGACTGCGCTTTGCCAGTTGCATCCCAACCGCTGGCCACGGATCGGAAGCTGCCCCCACTTGGATTTGAACCGGGTACGTTTTGTTCGATTTTGGGGGAAACAGACGGGTTATATAAAATCGTGTAAAAAACGAAATGTGCAGAATCATCTTCTATAATTATGTTTCTAGATAAAAACCCAAAAAGTTTCAATTTAGTACGAAAAATCGCAGATTAAATTAATTACAGTCAAATAAAGTGCTTCCGGTTGTTGGATTTTTTGGCTAACGAACTCGTCCGACCAAATCGGATTTAAAATGCGGCATTTAGAGTCCTATGGGTGTATCAGAGCGGGTGGCCGGCTTGTATAGCATTGAAACGAGAATACTTAGACATCTAGTTTAAACTGATAACCTCCTATTTCGACCCCAATGAATTCAGGAAAAATGTTTTCAACCCTCTAAAATGCCCCAAAAGGGTATTTTTTGGGGATGGGGGTTGGCTTTTGGGAAATTTTCAAATGTAAAGGTAGGTCGTGTTCATTTTAAAGGTCTCGGTACACTGATCATTAAAACCATTTTTTTCATTTATCTTGCACCGTCAATACAGGGTGGCCCGAAACATCATAAAATTTAAGTTTACATATCTTTTTACATCTGACATAAACAAATTTTTAATCAGCTAAAATTTTTAAAGTACATTCACAAAGATGTGAGCTTTTAAACAAGACCTAATAATTTTGGTAGGTTTTCTCACATTTTTAGCAGGTTTCAAAATTTGCAACTTTTAGAAGTTTAAAAATTCAATATCTCAAAATTTTCAAATTGCAATGTGTGTCATCTTACATATTGAATTGAAGCCCATACAATTATCAACATTTTTCGTGTTTGAATTTGTTTCATTTCTCTATTAACTTAAAATTTACTGAAAAATATTGTTTTTCTCTTTTAAAAAAACATCCGGGTTTTATTTGTCAACATTAAATCATAACAAAATTTAAGCTAACATAAAATAGCCTAATACTGTAATAACATTTGTAACAAATATGAAAAAAAATTAATAATAATACCACAGTAGCGATGGAAGCGCCCCCACTTTTAAAGGAATGAAGAATTTGACTGATAACGAAAAGATAAGGATCATTGAATTAGATGCTCATTCATGAGTATTCCTGGTGTATTGTTCAAACTTGAGTCATTTTAATCTACCTTTACTGCACCCGATCAAAGTCTATTAAAGGTTCAGTGCAGGTTTTGCTGTTGCTTAACAGAACGATTGTCAAAACAAACTGCCTAAGCAACAGTGGAATAATACTGCTCGATCACAGCACGTTACAAAGCAGTATCGAAAGAAGAAAATACGCCGCTGCTGGTTTTGAGTTTAATCGTTCGTGTAATTCATTTAAAAAAATCTTGTTCTACTGAATTACTTGTTGGAAATACAACATACAAATGGAAATATTGGAAATACAAATCTTTTCCTTTTCATAAAAGATTATGCATATCGCCCCCCCCCCCCCAGCGCCCCCCCCCCCCCCGGTGCACTGGAGGTATTTCGCATGGTCAGAATTGAAATCAGCGCTCCCAAAAACCCAGAGAGGAAATTTTAGTCTCTGTCGCAACTTCACAAATTCCCCCCTCGGAGACCCCCCGGTGAACTGGGGGCATTTCGCGTGGTCAGAAATGAGATCAGTACCCCCAAAACCCCCCGATTACCGATTTTCGCGGCTTTTCATCCATTTTTAGAGGTCTCCAAAATTATGCACTTTATGCACCCGCGATTTTTCCTGGTGTTTTTCTGAACACGATGCAGAAAACTGCATCCAAATCGGAGCTGTAGGCAAAAAATGTATTTATTTTTCAGTACTTTGCCTGGCTTACCAGTAATCTTTCAATATTTACCCAATATTTCTTTCGTTCATTTATTCATATCTGCTAGCGATGCCGCGGGCATTTACACTACATACGGATAATAAGAGCACAGGTAATACTGTTTTATATAGATGAGTAAGTGAGATAGAAATATAAAGTCAGGCATGTGCGAGGGAGATGGAATAGTTGATTTGTTTCTATGTTTTATGATCCAATCCCGCTTCTTGTGTTTTACTGGTTTATAATCTAAGTTTTATAGTTTTCTATTTGACATTATTGTATTTTAAATTAAGTAACTACAAGTACATAAATATATAACCTACATGCATATATGTTGCATAAAAGTGTTGAAAAATATTGACGCATTAGAATAGTCGCTGAATGTTTCGCCTAAACTCTTACACATTGATGTGCGTTAGTTCAGATTCAGAGAGGACCACAGCCTCCAAATTCCAGTTCCATAGTTTTTATATTGTAATGTTTTTAATGTATATTTAATATACAGGGTGTCCAGTAATTACGGGATCAAACTTCGGGAAATGGTTCTATGGGTCAAAATAAGAAAAGAAGTTCATATAAACATAGGCCCGAAAACGCATCGTTTTCCAGATATCCGCCATTTTGTTTTTTGTTCAAAATAAATCATATCAAGAGAACGATTTGACTAATTGAGTTCAAACTTAGCATGATGTGTAACCTAACAGTCATCTCTCTTAAGAAAAATAAGCGATTATATCCAATAATGCGTTTCAAAATGGCTTCTGTTTGAAAATTTCAAACCTAAATTAATAAAAAACCTTACATTTTAACAAAAAATGTCAAGGCACCTTTTTTAGAACTTTTGATTCTCTACAGATGGTGTTACTGTCAAAACAATTGGATGAATGATAATAGTTAAGTTACGTGTAATAATTGGTTTGTTTAACTCGGCATCCTATACCAACACAGTAAATTCTACAACAATTTATGTGCATTTGCTGTCATTATCTTTAACTTAGCTATTATCCTTGTATGTATTGTATTCTGTGTTGTGCTCTCATTTGGGTTATTTATTTTTTAATTAATTTATCATGAAATTAAATGAGTTATTCGATAAGTATTAATCACTAAATGTGGTCCAAATTATATCATGTTTGATCTTATTTTGATTACAATAATCTTTTTCGTGCCGAAAAGTTAATAATATAAAAGTTTAAGCATCACTCATTTTTAAACTTTTCAGCCGCCTCGGCTATGAATCATCGGTCTCTTATGTCGTTCGCAGGGACCGCCAAACATTAAATATATGCCGCGAGGCTGTCAGAAGGGTGTCTGGTGCCAGGGCTATAGAATACAAGGGCTAGACCAGTCCGCCAAGAAAAGCGTTCCCGTCACTGCCACTGTGATGGCGTCACGGTGGTAACGCCTACTCCATTCCCACTGCTTCTCATAAGTATTCTCTACTACAATAATTTCAATTTCTTAGCAAAGCTGTAACATTTTTATGATGCGCTCTTCTTTAGGTTTAGTATTGACACTACACAAAGCAATAAGTAGATTGTAAACTATAAAATTAGTCTGAACATGTAAGAAGAAGACAGGGTTACAATAAAACTAACTAATTCGTAGGTAATACACCAATGTAGTGTACTAATGTTAGCATACTTTTAATTTGATTCTCTGAAACATTTCTGAAAACTAATTACGAAATTGAACAAAATGTGTCACATTATTGAAAATGATTGTATTTATAAACCATCAAAACTTGAATGTCATACTGCAGTTTAATAAAACATGTGCAATACTTATAAAATAAAACACATAAAAGTTATAAATACTTATACATAATGAGTAGCTTATTTGCAGATATGCACATGACATAATAATTATTACTGACATAAAATATTTTTAAAAAATAATAAAACTGCTTTATAGAAATTTTTCTTCCTAGGCCTTAGGGAATAGTTAATTTAATATTTGAATTTAAACAATTGAACTATTTAAATTTAAATTGACACTGTGCAATTTAATTTAGTCTAGAAGTTTAACTTAAAATTATTTTTTATTTTTGTCATCAATAATTTTATTACTCTAGGTTTAAATTTGATTATGATTATTTCTATATTATATATTTATTTATATCTAATTATTCTGAAAATTTTAAGTGCAATTTGGTACGGTAGTAAAGATTTTTTTTAACATTTTAACTTAAAGCTGCAGAATAAATTACTTGAAGACCTTGTTAATTTTTTAACATAAAGTAATCTATCTTGCAACTCTTACATTAAATAAATAATATTTGTTAATGTTTATTTTAATTTAAAGCTGATTACTTAAAATTTGTTGTTTTTAAATTTTGGGTTATCAATAATTATCGGTACTCTAAGTTTAAATCTTATTATTATTTATATATTATATATTTATTTATATTTCACTGTCCTGAAAATATTTGAGAAAATTAGCCTTAAATATGCGTCAAAATACGAAAATCTCGGGGAATTATATACCTTCTTTAAACACTTGTACTGAACAAAATAATTACTCAATATTAACCAAACTTGGTAAACATATAATATAGGTGATTGTGTGTATTGTATAAATCTTTCAAAAAATTTGTGGAATGCCTCGAAGAAAAAATTAGCTTTAAATATGCGTCAAAAGACGAAAATCTCGGGGAATTATATAACTTCTTTAAACACTTGTACTGAACAAAATAATTACTCAAGATTGATTAACCAAACTTGGTAAACATATAATATAAGTGATTGTGTGTATTGTATAAATCTTTCAAGAAATTTGTGGAATGCCTCGAAGAAAAAATTACCTTTAAATATGCGTCAAAAGGCGAAAATCTCGCGGAATTGTATACCTTCTTTAAACATATGTACTGAACAAAATAATTACTCAATATTAACCAAACTTTGTAAACATATAATATAGGTGATTGTGAATATTGCATATTTTTTTAAAGAATTATCGTCTGCAACGTTATCAAATAACACGTGAGAGCTAAGGTGAACCGTGCTTACGCGGTGTGTCATGGTACCAGAATGACGTCACATAGCAGGTGGGGGGCGAGATTAAGGTTGGGACAGTCATCGAGCGTCAACATAAAAGGAGTGGACCAGCCCTTGTATTCTATAGCCCTGGTCTGGTGCTCCAAGTTGTCCCATTTCGATTCTGAGCTGAAGGACAATGTGGGAGACTTTACTATAAGTGGCTGGCATAGTCGCAACGAACTGAAGTGTGGGGATATCTTGATGGTTTTCGATTGACGGACGTAGAATTCTGAACCGATTGTTGAATGAGTGTGATTGAGGGTGCGGATGGTCCAGTGCAACGTTAACAAAACGTAAACAAATTATTAAATAGCAGTACCTGAACGGCGTTCCGCCAGGGCTTTACTGGTACCGGAACGCCGTTCCGGTACTGCTTTTTATTAAGTTTTTGTACGTGTTGTTTTAACGTTGCACTAGACAATCAATCACACTTATTTAACACTTGGTTCAGAATTTTACGTCCGCCAATCGAAAACCTTAAGATATCCCCACACTACAATGCGTTGCGACTATGCGACCCAACTACAGTAAAGTCTCCCACATTGTCTCTCAGCTCGGAATCGAAATGGGACAACTTGGGAGCACCAGTCACCCTTTTTAGACTGGGGTCTGAAGGTTGTTGAGCATGCATGGAAAGCTACATACAAGTACGAAAATAGTCACATTTACATGAGTACATTTCTTATAAAAGTAAGTACATTATCTGCTACCTCAAACTCGCCAAATATACGTAATAAAATAGGAGTTTTAGAAGTGAAAATTTCCAAAATTTGTTCAGTTCCGGCAGCGGTCCGGTACTGGAAAAATTACGAGTAAACCCCTGCGTTCCGGCACCAGTAAACCCCTGTATAACTCGTGTAATAGGTAATACAATTAATTACAGTTGTCAGTGGGAAGCGTGACTCGTAATGTCACATGTCACAATTTGTTACCATTACAGCGTACGATAATGTGGTCTCAAATACTATAATTTTAAGCAGATTGTACGATAAATCTCATTGACAGGTTGGCAACACTGGAGAGAGGGACTAAATCACATATTATGATGTTTAGCACATGCAAAATTTATTAGAAATAAATATAGTTCTTCAGACAAACAAATATAGTCTTTATGCCATCTCACTCCAATTTAACCTTCTTGACGTCTCATTGACACAAATTCCAAGTAAGTTAAATAAAATTGATGTCACGCTAAGGTCTACACTT
>JAGFPH010000984.1:289031-301862 GCA_018207615.1 Philaenus spumarius
TTTAATGTTTTGAAATTTGTTAAAACTTTATTCGGTAGTACGTTTCAGGCTATGTAGGTGGTTTTTTCACGAGGTTTTAAAGATTTACTGTTTTTATTCTGTTTTTTATTCTGTTTTTTATTTAATAAGGCTGTAGCAATATATTTGGTGGTATTCAGCTCCCTCCAAGTAATCTTCCTGTCCAAGTGGTATCGTAATCAGCCTATGTAACATACTGTTGTAGACGGCTGTTTTTTTGAGATTTGGAGTGGTGCGATGTGGAATGTATAGTGAACACGAAAACCATATAGACGAAAACCATGGCTATACTGACTTTGAAACCAATTTGATACCATTGTATACATTCAAAAAAGGCAAAATTATGGATGCTATCAAGGAATACGACATATACAAAGCGTTTAAAAACAACAAAAATCAAGTCATGAATGACCATCTGCATTTCTCCTCGAACATGTTGTATGATACGGCTATATATGCAAATTTTACAAATTGGTTTTTTTAGTAATCTGTTATAATTTATTTGACTTATTTGTACGTGTATGTTGTTTATGTATGCCTACAGGGTAACACTGTAATCCGGAGATAATTTAGGCTTCTGGGTTCAAATAAAGAAAAAACAGCATATGTCCGGAAACGCTTTCTTTACCAACTATCCTTCATTATTTGTTTACTAAATAATCTATATCTCTAGCATGGCCTATCAGATGGAGTTGAATTACATGTTAAAACAAACTTTAATGGTGAAATTGGAGTACAACACTTACTTTTTAACTATTTTTAAACTAAATGGGTACTATTTGTTACTATTATGTGAAACATTTACAGAAATCTGATTTATGTATATTATAATTTTATTTTATCTATTCAGGAAGCAGTTCTGAATCAGAGTCGAGCGCAGACTCTGCCAACACTGCTAGAGTTAAAGCCGTGACGCCGACCAAGCCTAGGGGTGTCGGACGGCCTAGAAAGAACGCTGTCCCTGTACCACTTCGTTCCGATAGTGATGCCGGTATCATCACCACGAGGAAACAGACGAGATCTGCGAGTGCTCGGAGAAGTGTTCATCTAACTGGCCGCACTCCCAGCGAATCGGATTCTGAAACAGGTAGCCTAAATTTGTGTTTGAGAAAAATATTAAATAGCTTGGTTAAAGTCCTTGTTTAAGTCGATGAAATCGTGTAATATTGGGGGCAGAATATTTTTAATACTAAGAAAGATACTAATAAGGTGGAATAAATTTGGTTAAAGGCCTAGTAGGCTACTGTGTTTTCAAAGGGTAAATAAATTGCACATAGTTTAAAATTTCATATAAAGATCATAAGCTTTATTTAAAAACAACACAGTTATCTAAAAACTTAACTTTTTTAAACTTTTGTTCATGTTCATTTTAGACATATTAACTAAGCTCTTTTATAAACTTTTTGGGGTAAAATTTACAATACTTTTTTTTGTCTTTTTTTTTGCGAAAAACCTGGATGGTTATCATCGCCTATTTACAATACTCCTCTTCGTCATCTTCTAGTTCTTAGAAGAAATTTTTCTTCTTTTCAATTTCTTACTTACTAAATAATGTGTGTATAATACTTTTGTACATTTATAGTAAGTTAGGCTTCTTTGTATGCCTTTTTGGAAACATTTTTGTTGTTTTTATAAACTTCTTTAGTGTAGAATTTACAATATGCCTCCTTGCCATATTCTAGTTCTTAGAATATTTTTTTTTTTTTTTCAATTGCCTACTTACTAAATATTGTGTGTATAATATTTGTGTATATTTATAATAAATTAGGCTTCATTGTATGCCTTTTGAGAATCAACACTCAAAGTTGTTGTTGTTGTTATCAAATGGCTCCAGTTGGCTCACGCCATCTTCTGTCGTGCTTCCCAGTACAGTCCAGGCCAATCCTTTCTCCTCTGCTTGTCCATGTCCAGCTTCCTGCAAACCAATAGGTGGTCCTTGTCCATAATGGAATTCGGGCATTCACATAATGTGCATTTATCCTGGTTTAGTATTTTTATTCTTTTTAGATGTTCAGCCAAGCAATCGTTTTACACTCAAAGTAAAACCAATTCTAATTTTAGAAGAAAATATATGTGTATAAAACAACCCACAAAATTATAGGCCTACTTGAAGTTAGTTTTAGGTAGGATATGTTATTGTATATAATTATTACTGTTATTTCTGAAGGTGTTTCTTTGTCGCTAAGCGATAACTCCCTTAATTCTTCATTAAAATTCATTATTCAAGCATCATTTTAAAACCTATGTTCCCCGCTATTGACAAAAAATAGGCAAACGGCTTAAAATTCTTGTATTCGTCACAAAAATTGATTGAAAAACTTTTATATTATACTACACATGGTACATGTTATACCATCTATTAAAAATCTGTTTAACTAACATGACAGCTTTTACATTTCATATGTTATTGTTATAAACTGTTATTTATAAACCAATGTAAATAAATAAATGTACTTATCTGAATTAAATCAGGTAAGCGGGCTACTCCTAAGTTGCGAAATATTCGCACCGGTCAGCTAGTGTAATATAGTTTAGAAACACTCATTTTGCATTTTGAAATTTTTATAAGTAAAGGACATTGCAAAATCAATCAATCAATCAGCATTGATTGTTCGTGAATTTCCTATGAATCGCTGGCAGTTCGTTGAAATTAACAATTAACAATACTGCACTCACTTGATGCAATGTAGTTCACAGCTGACAGATGATGTATTACTTCAGGGGCAGCCATTATAATACAACTGCGATGTATATATTATAAAATGATTATTATACTAATTATGAAATATCGTAAAATTCAATATTTTGAACAAAATATTAACCAGGCAATTTCTACAACTGACATAATTGATTCAGTGAAGTTAAAGTGACTTAGAAATTGTAATTTGGACAGTGTATAGAAATTTAGAAGCTCCTGGTATATATAATTTGTAAAGGCCTACAACCTTAGTGTGTATCATTGCTATGGCAATAATTCAACAGAACTCCTATTTGTCTCTGTATAGTTTGTGTTTCTAAAAATGAACAATAGCTATATATAAATGGTTATAAAATACCTTGTTTGTCAAACAATCCTTATTTTTTGTGCGACATGTTTCGCCGTTACACAGACGGCATTATCAAGCTACACTTTACAAACACAAGACACTAACCATTAACAACATTTATCAACACTAAAAAAGAAGAAGTTATTCTTGTACATTTGTACACGTTATATGAATTAAAACTGTCTTTAAGCAGCCACATGTTACACCAGCTGGTTCTACTAGTTGACTCACAAACATGTCGCACAAAAAATAAGGATTGTTTGACAAACAAGGTATTTATAACCATTTATATATAAATATAACAATCCAATAGGCTACAATGAAGTCTATGAACAATAGCTACTTAACAATAATTTAAAATTGTAACTTACTTAAGATTCATCCAATACTACTGATGTATGATGTGCGTTTGTTTATGTAGAAAGTAAAACAAGTATTACCAAGTCTCCTGTGAAGAAAGCGGGTCCTAAAGGTCCGGCCGCTCATCGGAAGCCCAAAGCTAGGAGATCTTCTGAAGCGGCTCTGGCTGCGCAGAATGAGGAAAGGAAGTGTCCGCTGGACAAATGTGATTCTATAGGACATCTTGGTGGGCAGCATGAGAAACACTTTACCATTGAAGCTTGCCCCATCTTTCATAACCTCACTCCTCAACAGTGCAAGGTAAGCTACGATAAAGTACAAGCTTCTGCTGTTCAATCCTGGCATTGAACAAAATTAATCAGTAATTTTAAAACTAGTGTATCCACATTTTCCAATTTCATTTCATTTCATTTCATTTATTTACAGGTCGCAACACAAAATACATTTGTATGACCTTCAGTCATTTTATGAATTATTTAAACTAAAACTAAGTCAGAACAATAAATACAAATTGCAGTGAAAATCAGATATAGCCTGCAGCAGAGAACAACACACAACATTTCAGGGCTAGTACTTTACACATTAAAACTTACAACAAATAAATAATACAATACACCAATAAACAGAATAAATCAGCAATCAACAATATCAGACATTATTAATAAAAATAGATTAAGTATCTAAATAAATCAAGATTTTCCCTTTTAATCAGGGGCACAAGTCTTCCAAATACTCACAAATTGAGTAATAATTCTTTCTAAGAAAAAATGATTTTAGTTGAAGCTTAAACTTAGCAGGATCACGCTCTTTTTTAATTACTAGAGGTAATTTGTTAAAAAATTTCAATCCTACAGAATCAACACCTTATTTTGTTTTGCATTTGGCATAGAATTGAGGTCGGAGACTATTTTTAGCTCTGGTATCATGCCCATGTATATCAGAATTTTTATAAAATTTACTTTCATTTTTTTTACAAACAATATACATTCATACATATATATACATGGAAATGGAAGAATATTAAGTTTTCTAAACAATGGCCGACAGGATGTTCTACAAGGTACACAACAAATAACCCGAATTGTTTTTTTTTGCATTTTAAACACAGATTCCACTGCTGGAGCACTCCCCCACAAAATAACACCATAATTTAACAAGGAATGAAAACAAGCAAAATATACCATCTTTACAACTTCCCGGCTAACAATATTACATATAGTTCTCAACGAATAACATTGCTTGCTTAGCTTTATATTAAGTTTTTCTATGTGCTTATTAAAGTTCAACTGTTTATCTATAATCACTCCAAGAAAGTTCACTGTCCTAGTTAGATCAATTTTGTGATTTCCTATGCCAATATGAAAATCACTTGCTGCTACCGCAGATTTACTTCTATTTTGAAACCTTATACAATGAGTCTTTCCAATATTTAAAGTCAATTTATTATTGAGAAACCAATTATCTAACTCTTTAAGAGCTGTGCTTGCTGTTTTCTGCACTTCTTTATAGGATCTATCTTTAACAATAACAGTGGTGTCATCAGCAAACAAAACTAAATTTCCAGATTTGATATGTTCTGAAATATCATTCATATATATTACAAATAAAATGGGCCCCAGCACTGATCCCTGAGGTACACCATATTTCAATCCCAAAGAATTTGATCTGCATTTGGTCACATATCCCATGTCATTTTGTGTTAGTTTTACGATTTGAGATCTATCTTCCAAGTATGACTTAAACCAATTATTAGCCAAGCCTCTCACTCCACATTTTTCTAATTTATATAATAAAATAGAGTGATCAACTGTATCAAAAGCTTTCGTTAGATCACAAAAAATACCTAGACCATTTTCTGCTTCTTCAAAAACCTTATAAATATCATTTACAAATTGATACAGTGCTGTTGTCGTTGATCTGTTACATCTAAAACCATTTTGCGCATCTATTAAGATTTCAAACTTCTCAACAAATGACATCAATCTTCTCTTCATTATGTGTTCCAGAATTTTTGAAAAACCTGATAGTAATGACACTGGGCGGTAATTTTCTATTTTTTTTGGGTCACCCTTTTTAAAGAGTGGCTTTACCAAAGACACTTTTAACCTATTTGGAAAGACACCTGTCCTAAATGAACAATCAATTATATTTTTTAATGGCTGCAATAATTCTTTCCTGCATTGTTTCAGTAGAAAATCCGGGATTGAATCCAACCCACTTGATTTCTTATTTTTCAAATTTTTCATTGCCAGATCAATTTCATTCTCTGTAACAGCATACAAATACATTGAATTACATCTAGTTTTACCATTTAGCTGAGTTACAGTTCCCACATTCTTATCCTGCTTTTCCAACAATTTCTCAGCGACTTCTGTAAAGTATTTATTAAATAACAAAGTTAACTCACTCGTTTCTGTTACTAACTTATCACCATTTAATATTTCTATTTTCTTTTAGCTTTTGAAACTCAATCCAATGTCCTTTTTGACAATATTCCAACCCGCCTTACTTAAATTATCTGTTTCTTGCAAATATGTATCATTATACATTCGTTTTGCTTGACGTAAAACTTTATGATATATGGATCTATATCTTAGAAAATAATCTTGAAAACTTGATTTTGTTTATATTCTTTTGCTTGTATTGAAAGTATCCTAAGATTCCTACTTGACGTTTTTATTCCCTTAGTAATCCATCCCTTCCTTTTCCTATTTCTAGTTATTTTCATTTTCTCTATTGGGAAGCACATGCTGAAATAAAATTCTACAACACTTAAAAAAGCCTGATACTTTGTATTTACACAGTTCTCTACTGAAACATTTTCCCATTTTTCGGTTTCTAAAAATTTCTTAAAGTAATTTATCTGGGACTCCCTGTAAAAACGCTTTTTTATCCATGTGTCTGAGACTGTGTGACTTCTTCCTACAGACAATATTTGGCAAGTGTGATCAGATACCCCTAAATCTATATTTGAGACACTGTAAGAATATTTACCGACATTTGTCATAATATTATCTATTAATGTTTCAGACTCAGGTGTTATTCTCGTTGCCACCCTAACAGTTGGATGTAAATTAAAAGATTTAAACACATTCAATAAGATTACTGACCTACTATCCTCAGCAAATAAATCTATATTAAAATCTCCACAAATCATTAAAATTTGTTTACCACCCTTATGAATTACATTTAAACATTGTTCCAATTTATGTAAGAAAATGTCAAATGACCCTGTCGGACTTCTGTATATACAGCATACTGTGTATCTACCCTCCTTACTGACTTTCTCCATTGCAACCGCTTCAAAATGCTTTTCAACACTTATTTCTTTGATGTCTGGCCTTTCTACATAACCTAGATCAGGTTTACTATAAATAACAACACCACCTCCCTTTTTTCATTTCTACAGTAGTGTGACACCTTGCAGAAATCATCCATACTCAGAAAGCAATTTCATTTTCTTTCAGCCAATGTTCTGACAAACACATAATATCTACCCTATGATCACTTATTGCCACTTGCAAGTCTAACTCTTTGTTTCTTAAACTTCTAATATTTTGATGAAGTATTTTTAATCTGATTTTGGGTGATGGCCAGATGGACCTAAAAAACCTCCATCTTCTGAGCCATTATATACAATGAGAACTGTATAATTGTTTTGGTAGGTAGAAATGTTGTTTGTAAACTTTTGAATGATAATAAGTTTGAAAAGATCTTATGATGTGTAACAGATGCCTCAAAAACTTAAACTTTGGGTTTGGGTTTAGAAATTTTTTTGTTAATTACCAATATTCACAAATAACAATAAGTTATAATTTCCAATTCTGAAATGTTGGGCAAATCTAGATATTTCTGTACAAAATAAATGCATTGTCTTCTTTTATACAGTAGAGTCTTGCAATTCTGAACCCCGCTATTCCAAAAATCCGCCTATTCCGAACAGAGTTAAAAAAATTCTGAATTCTAGTTTTGTTTCCTTCACGTTTTCCATCTGTTTTATGGAAAGGAAGTTACCACAACAAGCATCTGGTGAAAAGGATACCGGGTCGTTCAGAAAGAAGGAAGAATAGATACAACAGCTAGACACTATATTAGTAGTGTTGTTGCCACCTGACAGTTGCGATCATCCATTTTTCTCCTCCGTTTTCGTTATCTCGAACAAATTAAATTTTTTTCTCAATCATTTTTCAATATGATGTGTTACTAACGGACAGACTGCGGGATGACTTATAATTGGTCATAGATTTGGCCAATATGCAAGCCTGTTTAGAATCGATTCTTACAGTCTTATTCAATATATCCCTAAAATGTATAATATATGGTTTTAAAAAGAAAACTACACAGTTTTTATCTATGTCCAATTCAATACATTTAGATTTCATAGGTTGGTACCAATGAACTTCTAAAACATGCTTACGATGTAACTTTGTCCGCCTTCGCAGTTCGTTTTATACGTCAGTTATAACATTTGTTTTGTTATTTTATGGTTAATACAGTTTATAAAATAGTGTTATATTGTGTTTTAGTTATAAATAAATAAGTGTAGATTGTGTTAGAGTGAAATTAGGCTTATAACGGTTTTCTAATAAAACGGTGAAGAAATAAGATTTTAGGTTAGTCTGCCGATTTGATATTTTTGATTTTTGATTACAAAATGTAAAGTTATTTGAAACCAGGTAGAATGCTATTCGATTCTAAATTTCATTCTCGCATTTTTGGTATAAAAAAAACATTTTTTGAAGTAAAAAATGTATAGGCCTAGTCACTTTGAAATTAGTCATGATTTGCAGGTTATGTACTAAAAACGTTCAAAGTGTTATTTTGAACTAAACAATTGTGAAATTGAAATATATTTTTACATATTTCTATTTAGAACTAAAACTTATAAAACTTAAAATTTAACTTAAATTTTATAAAACTTTTGTGTATTTTGAAAAAAAATTACAAAAGTGTTTTACTATTTTTTATGTAGGCGTAAAGTTTTTTTTTCCTTCCGTTTCTGAACATTTTTTTGATTTTAAGGTAATAACTTTTACAATTTAAAAAAAAAAATTTAGTGGCATATTTGAATTCTTTGAAGTTTTTTCTACAAAAAAGCTATGGAACACTTTTGGATTGTGGTTCATTTACTATCTTTTTAGAATTTAAAAAAAAATGCTTGTAAAACGCTAAAAACCGGCTTTTCAATTTTCGCAGTAGCACTGCCATATGAAGGGTTAACAAGTCAATACGTTGATATTATTCATGAAACCCACCTATTCTGAATTCCCGCTAAACCCAACAATGTTTGGTCCCAATTAGTTCGGAATAGCAGGACTCTACTTTTTGATGTTGTGGGATATTTAGTCCCAACCCTTGTTATTCTGGCAACACTGACTGTCACTGACTCACCATGCCATGCACTGCGCCAGGCCGCCAGATTGGCCAGTGTTGCCAGATTGGGGGTTTTCCCCAAAATAAGGAAAGGTATCTGGAAGTTTTTTCATTAATATGATGAACATGTTGAAATTCTCCTAAAAAATTTTAAAACTCTTGAAGTATTCAATATAGCACGTGCAATGTTAAAACCCCTACTTAGAGAAGTACATGTTTCAAAAACAATTCCTTGGGTGATGCTGCAGGGGCCCATCTCCACTATTTATTCCACACAACATAACCCAGAGCCCCCTTCTGGACGTTGGAACCCCCCACCAAAGGAGTTTGGAAATATGGTTAAAATTGTTGGGAAATTTTATAATTTGCCCCCCTCCCCAATAGTTTGTTGTAGCAACGACCCTGGTGTCACCTTCGTTGGACACGTCTATGGCTATGATTTACATCACTGTTCTATATTCTGATTTGGGTTATTGGCAGTGCCGGCTCGTGCTACATGTTCCAAGCAATTTGCTTTAATACCGTAATATTTTAAGTACAAATATTTAGTTCTGAGTTTTTTAAATCTAATAATATAGAGTGAAAAGTTGTTAAAATACAACAGCGAGTTACAGCGTGCGGCTTTAGAAGTGTCGTGTTGGCCGATTCAACTCAAAGAATGAACTTCCTGACTTGGGAGCGGGGGTAGAGGGCGCGAAGAGGGACTTGCCTGTATAACATTGTTTGATTGACGCTGCAGTCTAGGTACAGCGGACTCCCGACTCCACTCAAAGGTAGCCGAAGCCAAACTTCACATCTGTGTTATGTAAAAAGTGTGCTTATTCCGTTATGTGTTTGTTTAACCTGCTAAAAAATAAAATATACTAATACGTAAGAAAACATTGTTTATAATTTTTTATGTATAATTAATTTACAAACACCAACCTATCATCAAATCTATAACACGATTCTTTCCCATTACACGCTTATCGTGAAGTCTCAAAACAGTCAAATTGTAGTAAAAAAGGCCTACAGTGTAATTTTTACGTTTGGTATTTAAAAGACTTACCCAGACACCAGTAGGTTTGAACCCCCAAAAGCTATTAGTTCACCAGTCGCCACTGGTTATTGGTATACTCGATACCACATTATTCCAAGCATGACAGGTTGTATTATATTTTGTAAATTGTATTATGTTAACAAAACAACTTAACACAACTAACCTGTAGTTCATTATTTCCTGATTGTAGGATGCTTTAGCAGAGCGTTTGAAAAGAGAGGAGGAGCGGAAAAAAGCGATGGCCATTTTGAAGTTAAGTCACACCAACACCCCGACTCCTGAACAGAAAGCTTACAGGGAACACGTGAAAGGAATGAGGACAAAAGATAGGCCTAGTTCTAGTCTGAGTGATAACGATGACAGTTCTAACAGTGATAAGAACAGTAAGGAAAGAGAAAAAGAACCTAACCTTACCAGATGTACTAATAAGTACGATCTCAAGTTGTTCCAGGAGGCGCAGACGATTGCTTCGGAAACTATAGTAAGTGATGGGATTGTAATGTAAACATAAGTAGTTTTATGCATACTGTCATGAGGCTCAGCAGATCAGTAGTTAATGTAAAAGTGGTACTTCATCTAGACTGAATGATTTTTAAACCTCGAATGAATGGGCAAAATAAATTACGTAAGTAGACAGGCTAGACCTGACAGACCCAAGAATAAAAATGTCAAATTATTTTCATTGATGCAAACATGTTTTTTCTATCAAACCTAGGAATGTTTTTAGTGTTATAACACTGTTTTAACAAAATAATATTGCTCACAAACAATGGTATGCTTAACACGCTCACTGCTAAGGACGTACATGTGAGCTTGACATTGAACACAAAGCAGCCGACGCACAGTGCATTGCACGCCAACCCCAGTATTGAGAGTATTTTCAATACACAGTACATTGCACGCTTCGCTCGCCAACTCTCATATTGGAGGTATTTTCAATACAAAGAAATATTAGTAGAAAGGTTAAAAAATGAAGCAATTTCTACTCGTTTAGACTATAAATATGAAAATAAAAGGTCAGCTCCTAGCATAGGAAATACAAAATTTGCGTAGCAGTGAACGTGTTAAATGAAATGGTCTTGGCAAAAGTAGGAGGTGTAATCCAAAAATATGTTAAATAATTGTATTACTAACAAAGTAATAAGCTTACAAAGAATTTGAATTAAACTCCTTCAAAGTAGCACTCTGTCCTTGGCTAGCGGTGCACTTGTCCCAACATTGAATCCGTGACTGGAAGGCTTCTTTTCGTAAGGGGTTTCAGGTGCTGAGTTGTGACCATCTCAATGTCAGGATGGCAGGAATAATCTCAAAACGTTTTCCTTTTAACACGTTTTTATTTTAAGCAAGAGCCAGAAGTCATACAATGCTAAATGTGGCAAGTAGGGCGCATGTGGACAGGCGGAACACTTTTTCTGGGCAAAAACTCGCGATTCAAAAACAACTTATGGGACGGAGCGTTTTTGTGATGAAGAAGGAAACCATTAGCCTATTTTTCTGGTTTCTGTCTTTTTACAGTAGACTGTCATAATTCCGGATCACAAAAATCTGAACCGCTAATCGGGAATATATATTTTTTGTTGAATAAAAATCAGTAAAACCCACGCGATTACTCCGCATAGCTTAAATACATGTATTTTGTACCTTCGGACGCTCCATGTTCCAATGAAATTGACATCGTTTATGATTCTCAAGGCAGTGGAAGTTTCCGTGCGGATGTTAGTTGTACGTTCATTTTTTAGTTTGCTGCAATAAATCTCTAGGATTAAATTTACAATTTGTAGTGTTATCTTTATGTACACTGTGTTTCTTATGTTTATGTAAAGTGATTGGAACAGTAGTGTAGATTCTTTTTTTTTAAACCGTTCAATACTGTTCACAAACTTAATTTTTTCATTTCTGTTTTCTACTTAATTGCAGTCCATTTAAGTTGTTGTGCCAGAGTGTTAAAGTATCTTTGGGTATCGGCACGGCGCAGCGGCGATAGTATGGGCGGCTTTCCATCGCTCTTATCAGCCGCACGGCTCACTTATGCCCAACTCCGGGAAATCCGGATTTTTCGGAATCCGGATGAGCTATCCGCCCCATTAGTCCGGATTTTTGAGAGGCTACTCTATTTCGGTTTGCAAACGTTCCACTACACCATTGTAAAATGTGGTATTTACAGTTGTTCCTTTGAAACGAGCTCTGTTCGCACGAGCATGACCTTGATGTTCTACTGTGACTGACGTGCCTTAGGGCGAGGGGAGTTACTGGTTTCCCATTGAGAACTCTGGACTTTTGTCTCAGGGTAATTTCCATAGACCCAACTTTCATCTCCAGTTACAGTTTTAGCCATGAAGATGATCCTTCAATTCCATGTAAACTGAGACCTGATTTTTCTTCTCTTCGTCAATCAAAAACCCAGAAACAAAGTTTGCACTCACTCGTCTCCTTTGCAATTAAAATGCTTTACATGGACCCTTACAAGATTTTCTTCAATAAGCACTTGAATAGTATTCGCCTGTTTGAACGAACGAGTTTTGCCACTTTTGCATGTTTATGAGGTCGAAGTATGTCCGTACAGTTCCTTGTCTTCGACCGACTCATTTCCGCTTTTAAATCGCTCATACCACTTCATCGCCATTCACTAATTTTAATATTTCATAAGCTTCTTTTGCACATTGCAACTTGAAACAAAACTTAATGTTAATGCGTTGTTCGAACAAA
Organism: Philaenus spumarius; assembly: GCA_018207615.1. Classification (NCBI taxonomy): domain Eukaryota; kingdom Metazoa; phylum Arthropoda; class Insecta; order Hemiptera; family Aphrophoridae; genus Philaenus; species Philaenus spumarius. The sequence continues at coordinate 301,575 of JAGFPH010000984.1, forward strand.
ATCAATGATGCACGACCGACACAATAAACACGAACTCACTCTAGCGGCTTTGGAAGCTGGTTGACAAGTCAGAACGTATTCAAACATTCCGCTGCCTGTCTCAACAGATTAGGCTATATTAGATGAAATGGATGTAGTATCAGCAGTGGCTGATATAAAAATCCATCATTATTTTTTGAACACACTTTCGATTATTAATTACACATTGTTTCGAAAGATTTTATTAGAATTAAAATACTTAGACCAAGTAAATTTTAAGGGTAACATTAGTTTGACTGTCAAACTAAT